>JAOTON010000898.1:0-87226 GCA_034440635.1 Lepas anatifera
AAGTTTGCCCAAGGTAATAGACAGCTGAGATATGTATCGTCTTGGCTCTCCCTGTTATCATTATTTTTAAATTTTGTTTTTCTTGGGACTATATTTATTAGTTTCTGTCATTACCCAAGTTTGTCTTATTTCGGGGAAATATATTTGAAAGTTGCTTAATTCAGAATATATTTAGGTAGGTAGTTATTGGGGTTGAGCTTAATTT
The DNA here is from genome assembly GCA_034440635.1 of Lepas anatifera. NCBI lineage: Eukaryota > Metazoa > Arthropoda > Thecostraca > Lepadidae > Lepas > Lepas anatifera. The sequence continues at coordinate 206 of JAOTON010000898.1, forward strand.
AAATCAGCTGAAGCGTCATTTTCTCTGTTCGGTTGGCTAATGTGGATGATAAAAACAATATTAATTTTTGCCTTTCCTTCGGTACTGGTGCCATATCGGCATGTTTTGATTTGTCTATTTTTTCTCGTTCACAACGAGCGTACATACTTTTTCCGAAGCATGTGGTCTTCGAAATATTGTTGGGCTTTGGATCCCAAGTGATATCTTTGGATTGTGTTCTACATTCTAAAAATAAATGAAAAGAAAAAAGACGCTCAATAAAAGGGATACGGGCGTGTGCCCCACATGCTAAATAATACCTATTCCGTAGAGGGCTCCACTGATGAAACCGCTCGCCTACCCGTGACGCCGAAACCAGTACTTTGTGGACCCCCGAAACCAGCACTTGTCCCGTAATTCGGTACTTCGGGCTCCGAAAGCAGAATTTTAGGGGTACCCTAGGAGTGCCCACTGGGCCTCCGAAACTTACTCTCGGGAGGCCCTGAGGCTAACTGAACGGGGCAGGAGGGGGTTGATGCTCAGAGGTGCTCACTGAGACTAGCTCTCGGGGGTACCTGAGGACAACTCTAGGGGTCCCTGAGTCTAACTTTAGGAGACCTGGACCAACACCACTGATTCTTATTTTCGAGAGGCTCCTGGCACTGAATCAGGCCTTCCTGAGACATTTTTGGGGCCCCAGATTATCACTGCGGGATCTTCAGGGGTCTAAGGCTATCTCGGAGCCCCCTGAGACTGACTCTCCGGCCTCCTGAGACCAAAATTCGGGAGCATCTCGGAGACTAACCCTCAGGGGCCCCCAAGATTAGCTTGGAGGTGGGGGGGGGGCTGAGATTGACTTCCAGGGGCCCTCTCAAACTAACTTTTAGGCACTCCCTTGAAACTGACTATGGGAGGGTTCTGAGACCGACTCTCGGGCCTCCTTAGACTGACTCGGTGCCCTCTTAGACTAAAGCTCGGGGGAACCCCTGATACTTATTCTCGAGGGCTCCCAAAAATACCTCTCGGAGGACCCCTGATACTAACTGGGGGACTTCCTTAAATAAATCGGCTCCCGAGATTAATTCTTCGGGGGCCCCAGAGACCAGCTTTTGGGCCTCTGAGACCAACACTTGGTGGCACTCATAAGGCGAACTTCCGGCCCCTCCCCATGATCAGCTCTCGGGGAGTCCCTGATACTGATTCCTGGGGCCTCTTAGACCGAAACTGAGAGGGCCCACTGAAAATATCTTGCGGCTCCTCAGCTTATTTCTCGGGGGTACCCCTGAGACTAACTCTTGGGCCCCCGCTCCCCCATCCCCAGATTTGCTCTCGGGCGGGTCCCTGTGACTGACCCCTGACAGCTCTCTGAGACTAACTGTGAGGCGTTCCCTGAGACTAGCACTCGGGGGAGGGCCTGCGCGCTGGAGCCCTGAGACTAACACTCGGGGGGGAACTGAGACTGAATCTTGGAGGTTCTAGATTAGCCCTTAGGGCCCTAAGGCCAACTCCGTTCCACCTGAGATGGACTCTCCGGTCCGTAAGACCAAAACTCGGGAGCACCTCTGGGAATAGCTTTCAAGGCCCTATGATTAGCTCTCGGATGGGGGCGGCCCTGAGACTGACTCCCAAGGGCCTCTGAGCTTAACTTCTGGGCGCTCCCTGAGAATGGCTCGGGGGCTGCTTTAGACCAAAACTCGGGGGCACAACCTGAGGCTAACTCCTGAGGGCCCCCAAGATTGCCTCTTGGAGGCCCCCTGAGACCAACACTTTGCGACGCCCATGAGACTATTTCCCGGGCCTCCCAGATTAGCTCTCGTTGCCCCTTAAAAATAACTCTTGGCCCCTGAGTAGGACGCCCTTGAGACAAAAACTTGGCAGCACCAATGAGACTAATTCTCGGGTCCCCAGATTAGCCCTTGTGGGGCCCCTGAGACTGACTCTTTGTGGTTCCCCTAGATTAAAACTGATGGTCCCCCTGATAATAACTTCGGGCATCCGAGATTAGTTCTCGGGGGCCTCTGAGACTAGGTAACCCTGAGGACCCCGGGGGACACCTCTGAGACTAATTCTCGCTCCCTCTCAGACTCGCTCTCAGGGGCTCCCTGAGCCCGACCCTTGGGGACCCTTAAACTAACTCGGGGTACCCCTGAAACCGACTCTTGGGGGTCCCCTGAGACAGACTCATGGGCCCTTTAAGACCGACTCTTGGGCCCCCTGGGACCGACTCACGGGGCCCGTGAGACTGACTCGTAGGGGCCTGAGACCGACTCGGGGGCCCCCTGAGACCGACTCTCGGGGGCCCGCTGAAACCAACTCTCTGGTTCCCCTGAGACAACCCTTGGGGCCACCGGAGACCGACTCGGGAGCCTCTGAGATTGACTCTGGGTCCCCTGAGACCGAATTTCGGGGTCCCTGAGACCGACTCCCGGGGGACCCTGTTCCAATAATCCTTTGCAGTGCTTCAGATCGCCCAAGGGGGTTTGCGGACCCCATGGACCCCCCTTGTCTACACCACTGATTATGGTATAGGCGGATGGTCTTAATAAATCATGTTTTCGAGGAGGGCTTTTCTGCCAACGAGGAGCTAAAGGTTACATGCATCCTCTCATTGTCATCGCCATATTCCAGAGCTACAACAATAAATCCGATACAGTAACTCATGTGCCCCGTTTAACTTACACCATCCACATGGATGTTGAGAAACTTTTGGCATTGCAGTCTACGTTAGAAATCCTTGATGCTAGTGTACAGTGGTTTAAGGTCTAGCTGTTAGAGAAGATCACGTGCCGTTTGAAGCGCGAGGATCACCTTAAACACAAGTTGGATGTGGAAAATAGATCTCAGCTAGAGGATGGGTATATTTTGGTTGCTCTGACTTATTCAGGGGGGGGCAGGGGGCTCAAGCCCCCTCCCCGAAATACCTATGTATAGCTGGGGGCTGTCAGAGGTAGTGACTGGGGAGTCCCGAGTCCCCTAGCGTCCCCCAGATATACTCTTGGATCTGCCAAGTTCTGTCGCATATTAGCCCTCGCCCCACCGGGAGGGGGGCATCGGTGGCCCATCTAAGGTTTTTCGGGATAGCAGAAAAACGACGAGGCGCAGCACCGCGGTTGAGGGCTCCACCTCTCACCCCATCATTTTCTCACCATCTTTGTATTTTTTACCTCGGGTCACACAAGGTCAGGTCACCAGGCGAGGTCAACCAAGGTCACCGCACTTTAACTTTTGATCTCTATAATAGCTACATTTCTTGGCCGATCAGTTTCAAACTTCCTACACTTCATGACCCCTCCAGGTTCTACAAAATATATATCCGGGATTTTTTCGATTTCGTGACCTCAGGTCAGGTCACGAGGTGACCTGGTCACGAGCTCACGAGGTCTTATGATCTAAAAGTCCCAAAAGGATTGAAAATGCTCAGCTTGCTCAGAACAGTGTTCCAGGGTTCTTGGACGCCCTTTCACGGATTCCAGGGGCGATGTTTGCCTTTTGATCTATCTGAGGTCATCACAGGTCACCAGGGGTCAAATTCAGTATTTTGACGATAACTTTTGATCTAATCAAGCTAGTTTGCTGAAATAAACATCATCGTGTGTGTCTCGTCACTGACTTTCATTCTATATACGGCAAGGTCACTTTTTGACCTTCTGTGACCTCAGGTCATATCAGGTCACGAGGTGACCTCTGGAGGTCAAACCAGCGGTGGGAGGTCATTATGTTCCACATAGCAGAAAAAGGTCTGGAATTTTTCTACAAATGTACCTGAACAGATTTCAATAACTCTAACGGCATGAGAGCTATGCCCAGTTTGCTTAATCATTGCACATTTTAGTGGAAAAAGCCTTTGATAGGTTTTGAACCTATCAAAGGCTACAAGGTCAAGTAGGTCACGAAATAGCCTTTTGTGGCTATCAAAGGCCAAGTAGGTCACGAAATGACCTAACTTGACCTCTGGAGGTCATACCATTGATCTGAGCGCTTAAACATGCGTACTGAATTTACATGAGCTTTCTCATGTACTTCGCAGATTTGCGGTAACCCCCATATTTCGGAGTTAGAGGGGGTCATCAATGCCCCGTGGGGCGAGGGTGGCGCCGGACCCCCGGTGGGGTGCGGTTTATATATGTGCGAGGTTTCCGACGAATCATCTCTTTTAATGCGAGTGCCAATGGCAACTTAACCCTCGCCCACGGGGGTTTCGATGCCCCCCTCAGGTTTTTTGGGCGCTATATGCTGGCCCATAAACCCAAGTAATTCGAATCAAAACCATGAGTTTTTTTCGGAATGACAAAAAAACGACGAGGCGAAGCACCGCGGTTGAACGCTCTACCGCTCAACCCATCATTTTCCCACAATCCCTCAAATTTTCACCCCGGGTCACACAAGGTCAGGTCACCAGGCGAGGTCGACCAAGGTCACCTCACTTCAATTTCTGAGCTCTACCATAGCTACATATTGAAACAGATCGATTTGAACATTTCTACACTTGATAGCCCCTCCAGGGTCTACAAAAAGTATATCTGGGATTTTTTATTTGTTGACCTGAGGTCAGGTCTCGAAGTGACCTCTCCCGTTAAAAAACGTAAAAAAGCTGTCTTATGATCTAAAAGTCACAAAAATGATTGCAAATGCCCGAATTGCTCAGAAAAACATTCTTGGCTACTCTTTCATGGCTTTTGGGGGCAATATTTTCCCTTTGACATATCTGAGATCATCAGAGGTCACCCGGGGTCAAAAAGAGTTTTTTGCCCATGACTTTTGACCTAATAAAGCTAGAGAGCTGAACTAAACGTCATCGTGTATGTCTCGTCAATGGCTTTCATTTGATATACGGCAAGTTTACTGTTTGATCTTTCGTGACCTCAGGTCATGTCTGGTCACGAGTTGCTCTTTGAGAGGTCAAACCGCTGGAGGTAGGTCATTATGCTTCACACAGCGGAGAACGCCCTGACATTTTCCTACAAAATGTACTTATCAAATCTCAATAGCTCTACTGGCATGAGAGCTATGTCCAGGTTTCTTAAGCATTGCATTTTTTAGTGGAAATAGCTTGGAAATCGGTAACTGGAAACTGATCCCCAGCCTGGAAACTGGTACAGCAGCGCTTAACAGGTTCCGACACCACGATGAAAAACTTTCGCCCGAGCTCTGTCTGGGTTGCTCGGAGTACCCCAGTTTGCGTTATTAGGGAGCACCCCAGTTCGGCTAACCCGTACGCAGTGGCCCATCCTTGAACAACCCCCCAATTGGAGCATGCCCCTCATCCAGGAAACTACTGAGGCGCTGAGTGGACGGACTAAATCTATTAAACAGGCTCATTCCGGCCGAATGGAGTTGCTTAGGAAATGTTAAGGGTTTTGGTTGACAGATGGTGCCTCCTGAGCTCTCTTCTTCAATGACACAGTGTGGAAGCTAGTAGGGCCCTCGGCCGCTTCAGCCCTCTATTCGATAGGCATCTCCAGCTGAACGGGCGGCAGTGCGCCCTTCTGCGATGACACAGTATGGAAGCTAACGGGTGGGCACTATGAAATGGCAATTTCTGTGGCTCCTAATGAATAAAAACTTATCAATGGATTTCGATGAATTTTGGCACGTGAGTTATAGCTATTGTTGTAAGATAAACGGAGAAAAACCAAGTATTTTCGTCTTCCTGTTCTCAAGATGTCGCCAACTAAAAAACATGATGTCCGGGAAATGGTGGCGAAGTTCTTGGAGAAAAACCCGGACATGAAAAAGCGTGATATCGTGGCCCACTTTAAAAGGCATCAAGTGCCAACGACAACCATCTACCCTTTAATAGACCGGCTGGAAAAACGTGGAGACCCCAACCACACCGGGAAAGGCAGAAGGGCTATAAAAATGACAAGCGCTATGAATAATCACCTCATCAAGGCCGCTAAAAACAAAATTGGCATCTCACAGCGCTTCCTGGCAAGAAAATTCGGAATTTCGAGAACATACGTCCGCAAAATTATCTTTGAAAGTAGAGTTGAGTATAGAAAAAGACAGAAGGTACCCCTGGTAACAGACAAACAGAAAACCGCTAAAAAACCCGTATTCGGACTTCGAAGTCGGAACTCCGTCAAGAAATAGTGCCCCACAGAAGTGGTCATGGATGACGAATCCTACTTTACATTTACAGGCAGTATTTTTTTCATGCAATCTATTGCTAGAAAAGTAATATGCCTAGAAGTGTAGGGTTTTTACGCAGAGGCTGGCGGCGACGTTCCTCCTCACATCAAAAACCGCCCGGAGGGAAAGTACCCGCAGAAGGTTATGGTGTGGGTCGCTAAAGCCCGCGAGGGGTGTCAAAGCCTGCCATTATTTCCAGCAAGGAGAGTGTCGGTGGTGCAGTGTACCGCGAGCGCTGCATCCGCAGAGGATTACTGCCTTTTCTGGAAGAAAAGCACCCAGACCACGATATGATCTTCTGGCCTGACCTGGCAAGCGCCCACTACGCGAGAGAAACACTTTCCCTCTTGAGGGAAGAAGGGGTGCCAGTTTTGCCCCGTGAAGAAAATCCTCCCCTGCACGCCACAACTCCGACCCATCGAAGATTTTTTGGGGCATAATTAAACAGCAAGTGTATCATGGAGGGTGGCAAGCAAAGAACGAGGAGCAGCTGGTCAGAAGAATCCAGTGGGTGATGAGAAACATCGACCCGGAGGTGCCGCGCAAAATGATGACGCTCCCGGAGCGCGTGCGCCTGGCAGCGCGGAGGGGCGTGGAGTCACTCATTCACTGGGCTCATATGAAACATATTGAAATATTGTACAGGAGACTGAATGAAAATATGCTTGTCACCCAAGCACCATCTGCATGGCTGAGTTGGAAAAAATCCATTTCATAGTGCCCACCCGTTAGTAGGGCCCTCGGTCGTTTCAGGCATCTATTCGATAGGCATTCCCAGCTGAAAGGGCGGCAGTTAGGAAGCAATGGGGCTAGCGGACAGATCCATTGAACGGTCCCTCCCGTTTTACAGACCCCTCCCGGGCAGACTGACCTCACCAGTTAGGAGGCTTATAAAGACACTATCTGGCGGACTGTGGCGCCCGCGCGCCAGCCGGGAAGCTCTCGGAGCCCGCAGTGAGCAGGAATCTTTAAATTAAACCCATCAAACAACCTGCTGAGGTAACTGTATCGGGATCTCCGACCAGTATCGAGCCGCCCGTACCAACAACCAGGGCCACCCTAAGGTAAACTCGGGATTTTCAGCTTGGTATCCGGAGGTTCCCTAACCAGCATTCGGGATGCCCTCAGGAGTTCCCTTAAACCGGTTTCTGTTAGGACCCTAGTCAAATGCTGGAATTATTTAAATCGCTTCTTGAGCTAAGACCTGTACTGACCGGACCTTACATAATCCAGAGCCTTGCTCTTCAGGCAACTGAAGGTTCCTTTAAGTCAGTGTTGGCTGTATATCGGGGACCCTGCTTTGATCAGCCTCGCTCCGGTGAACCCCACTCTTCGGCTTTTGGGCCACAATCGTCTATTTTTTTCTGAACAACTTTGTCTTTCGCCTTTTTGCCGTTCCATTCCAACACTCTCCATAGCTCAAAAACGAAGAGACGCAGAGCAATGAAACTTACAGTACCTTATCCCTGATCAATTTTACATATTTGACCAAATTTTTAGCTAAGGTCATGTCAGGTCATGGAGCTATTCAAGGTCAAGTGACCCGACCTCAAAACCTAAAATCACGAGTTTGAAGCAGCGCCCAGGAAACATCAGCGAACAGATCAGTTTGAAACTTCCACAATACGATAAGGTCATTAGGGTCTACAAATCTGCTATCTCGGAATTTTGATATTGTTGACCTAAGGTGGGGTCAATTTTCTGGTCAACCCCATTATAAGTCAATGGGGAAAAATAGAATGGGCTTGTTTTCGGTAAATACTGGATAGATAGAGCTGAAAATCCTCAAACCGTCTATTCCTACCACGATCTTGACCATAAACTTGAATTTTTGTCCATCTGACCTCTCAAAGGTCATGTCAGGTCATGGGAGCATACAGTGGTTTTTTGCCAATAGCTTCTCATTGAATTAAGATACAGCTCCTATTTTGCTTGCATTGATATGTCACATGACCATACCAGGTCACTCTGTGACCCTGACCTAACTCGAGGTCAGGTCATTTTCACTATTCTGACCTAGCGAGGTCATATTATACATCAATCGATTCGCCACGATGAGAGGAATCCATTGATGTGTAAATATTTGCTCTAGCTCCCCTGAGGGTAGATCTAGAGAGAGAAACGTACACTGCTCTGTTGTAAGCCTATGGAACCTTCTTTGACCAATGCTGACCTCAATATTGACCTGACATAAAAATTATTCGTATAAAATCTATTCGTCTTGTCGAGAGCTTTCGAACGCCCTCCGTAATTTTCCTTTAGCTTTCGTGGGGATGAGGTACGGAGGGGGCGAAAAACGCCCCCGCGGGGCGTTGCCGGGCCGGGGGCGTGTAGGACGCTGCGGAGTGGGTCGTACATACCCCGCTTCTGAAGCTTCTTTGATTTCACACCTAAAAAGTTGTATTGATTATGAAGTCGAGCATGAAAGTCAGCCTGCTTTATCCCACATGTGCTGATGGTTTCTTCTTCCCAGCTCGGGGATCCAAAGTGATGGTAGGAGCTACCGTACCTCTGCAAAGGGCCTTCTGCTTAGACCAGTGGGAGTGGTGACGCCGGGGGGAGGAATATTCTGACCTGAGGAGTACCCGTTTTTGCACAAGGGGCAACAAGTAGTGGTCCGGTGAGTCTCCCGAAATTGGAGAGACTCGAGATGACGCCAAGAGGCCGCCCAATGCCGGTCAAGGGGAATCCTGTGTTGCCGCCACTGGCTAGTTTTTGCAGTCCATGGGCCCTGAAAATTGGTCTCAGGGGGCCAAAACCGTGGTTAAGGAGGCCCTGAGTGTTGGACCCAGGTTAATCCAGGGAGTGCCGGTCTTGCGAGTGCCCGTATCGTGGTCAAAGAATCCCTGGAATACTTGTCTCATTGGGCCTCGGAATCTTTGTCAAAGAACTCCAGAATCTTGAACACAAGTTGGTCTGCGAATTCTACGGACCCTAGTGTTGACTGTAGGGGCCCCAAATCTTCGTCAAGAGGTCCAGGAGTGTCGAACACAGACCGCTCTGAGCAGTTTTGGGGCTGCAGACCATTGATCTCGGGACACTCAGAATTGTGATCAGGGAGGCCCCTGATTGTTGGCTTCTGACAGTCGGGAGCCCATTGGGTGCTGTTTTCAGAGCCTCCGAATCAAATCCAAGGGTCTTGAATTTTGGCTACATACCAGCCTGGGGGGTCAAGGGGCCCCAACTGTCGGCAGCAGAGGCCCCCTTAATTGGGTTCCATTGGACCCGCATGATCGTGACTGGTGGCCCTGAGCAGTCCAGGGCGACCCAGCTGTTAGCCTCAAGGGCGTTCTGGATCATGGTCAAGGGCGTCCCCAGATGTTGGTCACCAGCCGGTCAGACGATCAAGAGGATCTCTTGAGTGTTGGTCTCAGTGGGGCCCAAATCGCCGCCAAGGGGCCTAACCTGGTTTGAGAATCGTAGAGGCCCTCTATTGCTGGCCTTAGGAGCCCCCTTATCATGATCGGATTCTCCTCGATCCAGGGGGCCTTGGATGGACTAACACTGACAGGGCAAGACAAACCCTATACGAGCCATATGGGAGAACAAAAATCCAGGGTGGTCCTCACCTCCCAACTCCGCAGGATCTCCACCCATGCCCCTAATCGAAGTCAAAAGGACTGCTCCCCCAATTGTGGGCTACAGTTCGGTCAGGACAGCCTACGTGGCCTCAAATGTTTGCCATACGGGCATCCAAACATATTTAACTTAGGTTTTGCGACGCTCCAATTACGAGGTTATCTGGCATCGAAAGAGGAGAGGGGAAAGCTAGGTTTGCGCTGGGACAGACTGCCGAATTCTGCCTCTGGGTGGGTTCGATCCCAGAACCCCGTGCTTTTCGGCGAAAGGCTATGTGATCAAACCGTGCGCGAGCGCTTTCCAACTACGTCGCCCAGACCCCCCCAAGTGTTCGGGGTGGCCCCGATGGCTGGTTTCATGGGACTCATGAATTGTGGTCAAGAGCTCCTGTTATTAGTCACACGCTGGTCTGAGAATTTGAGGGCCCTAAGTGTTAGTCTGACGGGGGCCCCCGGATCTTGGCCATAAAGGTCCCGTCAGTGTTGACCTTGCGCATGTCTTGGAAGTCTAATGGACCCTGGGGTTCGATCTTTAAGCCCCTTCGAATCGTGTTTAACGGGGCTCCGAATATCGATGAGGTCTTGAGTAGTGGGTTTCATTTGGGCTAATGAATCGTAGTCAGGGGCCCTGAGTGTTGCCCACAGGTCAGTCTGCTCACCCAAGGAACCCGCCCTCCTCCCCGAATATGGTCTTAAAGAGCCCCAAATTTGCTCAAAATGGCCCCTGGTGTTTTTAAAGGGGTGCCAAGGAAGGTTCAACAGTGAATGTGTCCGTCACTTGATAAATGGCAAACATTATTTTCCAGTGCCTCTCGGACGCTCATTGCATAATTGTATGCAATTCTGCAAAGGCATGTAAAATTTACCAGCTTTGAAAAATATCCTTTCGATAAAGGAAAAGTCCTATTTACTGCACTGCGGTATACTTTGATGCCGCTGTTAATCAGCATTCACAATAGGCCTGGTATGTGAAAGCGCCCTACCAACCGCTCTTATTTTAAGTTTGAAATTTGTTTTTCATTATAAGGGGAAGTTTTTATTGTATATCTACAATTTTTTATTAAAGAAATATTCTTGGGATATAGCTTCTTAGCTAATCAACTAAGGGGGCCAGGCCAGATTAGTTTCAATGCGTTTCTAAGGCTCTCAGCTGTTGAATAATACCTAATATATTGGTGATAGTTCACATAGGCTGATCCGGGATTGTCGCGTGGGGGGGGGGATTGGCGCATGGTGGGTGGTAGCGTCATCCGCACTAGGGGGCGCCACTTTTATGATTAACTGTAGGATATTTGTTAGTCTTACCTGTATCAGATAAACAGCCTAAAATAATGAATGAAATGAATTTACAAACATTAGAGGGAGCCTTTAAGGTCATGTTGCTTAACCTCAAGACACAAACAGTTTGAAGTGAGTCAAAGGGACATCTGCCGACCAACCATTTCCAAATTCTCGTTACACTGCAGATAATCAGGGTTTATAAACCTGTTTCCTCGATTTTTGCACTGCTGACCAAAACTAGGGTCAATTGTGGGCCTCATCATTGCCTATGGAGACAATGAGTATCCGTCCTGTGGCAAAATGATAATTGTACTCAAAGAAAACAATTTTCGGGAGCGCTCCGCCATGCTAGGGCAATGCATGGCAACACATATTTTTGTCAATTTTACTTGTGATCATGAAGCAGCTGTCATGGCTCTGACCTCTGCTCAAAGTCTTTATTTTCCCCTACTAAAGGCAACTTCTAGCCCGATGTATGGAAGCTTCCCCGAGCGAAAATTAATCTTGGAGTCGTGGGAGAGAAAATGATTATCTTTAACGCACAGAATACGTATATTTGGCATAAGATTGTGAACCTTTGCCATATTTAAGAGATTATTTACACTTGATAGGTATCAGTATCAGATTTGAAAACCTTAAATCTTCTGGCCTCTTCCAACCCCAGATTTGCCCAACTAAATTGGCAATATGGTAGATTTCTGACCTCTGTCATGAAGTCTCTGGCTCAATCTTCGCGTCAGAAATGGCTTCATTGCTGGGAGCATGCTTGATGCCTGAAGGAAAATAATGGAATTCTTCACTCCGACAAAATTGTCCGAAAGTCTGGAACACAGACAAAAGGTGCATACAACTGAAAAGTGATTGGCGCTGTAACCATCAAATTCTGTCTATTTATCTCGGAAACCGGTTGTGTTAAATGTTTAGGAAAGGCAAACGCCACGAGGTACCTTTACAAAAAGATTGCATGCCACCAGAGAAATTACAGAAAACTGTGTGCACGGGGGCACATCCAGGTGACCAATCCGCATGTGTCCGTTCCATAGAAGCCGCCGAATGTGTTGCTCTTTTAGCCGAAGTTCGGTTGATTTTCTTCCAAAACACGTCACGGTTTTTCCCAGCCCCCTCCCCCTCCTCGGGGTTCTCCACACTTTGCTTAGATCTGCCTCTTGGTGCTAACACGATTGATTTGGGTTAATTGGTGTGGTGTCCGTCCATTCGGTGCGTGGTGGACTCGACACTGCACCGTTCAGGCACGTACACTGGCTCCGTACTAGGCTAAAGCGTCACCTTTACCCAGAAACAGTGCCATCTATACGGAGTGACGTTTTGTTACTCTGGCACACTAATTATGCCAAAAAAAAACGTTTCATGTAACCAAACTAGTTTTTAATAGCCTGATTTTACACGGAATTTTGTTGTTGTAGCAATATAGGCCTGCACGCTGTCATTAGCTTCATAAGTCCTCTATTAAACCCGGTTTTGGTGCAAGTAGTAAACGCAATTCGTTGATCGCAGCCTGTGCGACGGGTTTATACAGGCCCGGATAGTTAGGAAGGCATATAGATGCTGTATCAGATCAATGAAACTTCCCATTTGTACCTAGTGAGGAATGCAGCCTTCTTCCCCGCCGTTTTCTCCTCCATTCAGCTAAATACAGTGGATACAGAAACAGGGGCGTAGCCAGGACTTTTCAGATATGCTGAAAATTTACAATTGATGTCACTTTCCTGGTCCTACTTAAGATTAGGGGTAATTATTTTGAAGAAAACAATAACAGCCTTTGTACTGTACTGTTGCTTCTTCAGAAAGCCAACACACAGCTGATAGGCACTCGTATGTGTTTTAACCCTTCACCACCTTGGGGTCCAATCGGACCCCTCGGTTTTCCGCGAATGATTCTTAGCAGATTCAAAGGAGACGCGTGTCGCTTCGCAGGCCTCTAGGCTGATCAATTTTGATATCTTGTGACCAAAAATTGTCATCAGGTTAGGTCAGGTCAACGAGTTATGGCGTCATTTCTAAACCCATGTAAGGCGATTATGTTTTTCTAAAATGAGGCTGAAATAATCAGGGTATGTAACTCGACTTCTAGAAGGGAAGGGCTAGATTGAGTTTCTAAACATCATTCGAAAGCTCTTGAAACGCCAAAACTGCACTTTGTTGTCTTTTTTAGGTCAGGTCAATACCAAGGTCATCAGAGGTCACCAAAGGTCACGGTTTTCAAAATTGTGTGTATAAATTTTTAACGAAGCAAAATAAAGCCTTAAATTTGGTATCATTGTAATGAGCATGGCCAAGAATTTAATGATCTATAAAATGACCTTGAAATGTCCTTGACCTAAGGTTGATCAAAGCTCAAGGTAGCAATTTGATATTATAAGGTCATGTCGCCTATCACTTGAATCCTCGGGTGAAGATAAACACATTGATGTATTTTGTTTTGTTCTAGGTCGCATGGCTTCCGAGTTATAAGATATTCTAAATGGGTATGAATTTGACCCGTTTTGACACACTGTGTCGTCACGGGTCAACGGATATGGTTCAGACTCGGCTCCAGAGAAGAAGACGTTAAGGTGCCTCCAGCTCCGTCAAATTTATCCGCATCACTTCCGGTTCCCGGGATCGTACAGGGGTCCGATTGGACCCCGGGTGGCGCTGTGTACGAAAGAAGCCCTGGCGGTGCAGGGGTAACCATCGCGCTTATTCTGGTTTTCGCCATCTTAACTATTGAAGTTTGTGGCGATTTAATCACAATTGGCGAAGAGCTTTACGGAAAAAGTCACTCTGCCTCCTATCGGATATCGCGATTGATACCAATTTAAGGGCCTCAAGTTGTGAGGTCATCCAGCAGGTTGGGTCAAAACCTAAGTTTTGCCTCTCACGGCCGATTTGTTCTCTTGAATTCTGCTCAGCCGGATATTTGATGAATAATAACATATAGCGCAACAATATACAATCTACCTCAGCAAAACTGAATAGACGCCGCACACACTTCTGAAAATAATGCCATAGCTCGGCGACCAGTTTTAACCCGGACTTAGTTTTTTCAGAAGATGCGCCATGAATGCGACAAAAGCAGGGGCTTCGCTTCAGTTCTTTCACAGAATAGGGCCTGACTTGGCAATGACCAGGTTAAGGGGGAGGGGGTGGAGGACAGAGAGCGTGATTCTAAAATCAGGAATATTTACCTAGAGCCACGCTCGCAAAAGGGAGAAAGTGTAAGAAAACCTGGAATAAGCTCCAAACAAATTTTGGGACGTCCCGCTTGGTTCACCCGGTCCCTCTCCGCCACGTTTTCGGCGTTCACGCCTATTAACTATTGCCTTAACAAATTAAGCCCGCCTGGAAATACGTCTCGAAATTATTTAAACCTATCGGTGATAGTGACGGTGATATATGGGAGAATAGTCGGCAGCTTCCGTTCTACATATTTTAACTGGCCCCACTTAAAGGGAATGTGGCACCTTCATAACGTGACTTTAACTGAGATAGCCAAGTTGTAAAGCAAGTAGGAAAACCCGGTACTCCATATATCATTTGTCTTGGAGCTCGATATTTCCGTAGAAAAAGCTGAAACCTACCTGACACCAACTCCCTCATCAGGCCCTCGCCGGGGGCATTGTTGTGAGCTACTGGTGTGCGACATATGCTGACGTCACGATGAGCATCAGCTAATCAAAGCCCTTGAGCGTTTCAGCTTGGTAGTGGTTGCCAGATCGTGACATCATCCACAGGCAGATATTTATTTATTTTCTAAGGAGTATTTTTAAAACAAAATATTGGCTTATTGAACTTTTTGGAAATCGTGGTGGTTTCATTATTTTTGGCTAAAGTACGCCTAATTTCACTAAATTCGGATTCGACAGGTCCATTCCTTGAAACACACGTGAACCCCTAACAAAACTTGGGGAGGGGGGCTACCAGTTAAGGCCCATCTCGGGAACCGGAAGTGATACGGAAAAATTGAGATGGCGCCGGTAGTGCCTTACCGTCTTATAGTCTGGAGTCAGGTTTTAACCAGAGCTGTTGATCCGTGACGTCACAGTGGGCCGAAATGGGTCAATTTTATACCAATTTAGAAAGTCCCTTATAACTTGAGATCCACTATGCCTGAAAACAAAATCCAACAATGAGTTTGCCTTGACCCAAGGATTTGAATAACATGCGGCATCATCTTGTAAGGTCGAATTATGACCTTGACCTAATGCCATGGTTAAATATTGACCTTAAAATGTGTACATATAATTCCGAACTTTGTGCCATGCTCATTACCAGGATAGCAAATTTAAGACTATTTAATTTTCTTCAAAAGTTATAGACACAAACAATTTATAAAACCGTAACCTTTTGTGACCTCTGGTGACCTAAATGTTGACCTAATCTCAAAATGCATAGCAGTATACAGGGTTTTCGTTTCAATAGCTTCCGAATGATATTATGAAACTTGATCTAGCTCTTCTAGAACCCGAGTTATACCCTTGTTTTGTCAGCCTCATTTTAGAGTAACGCCTTACAAGGGTTTAGAAATACTGTCATAATTCGTTGACCTGACCGCCTGCAAAATGATGCACGTCTCATCCAAATCGGCTTGGAATCATCCAAGAAAAATTGAGGGGGGATCCGATCGGACCATCCTGGCGGTGAAGGATTAAACGAAGGAGAACTTTAGTCAACGGCTACTTATTTTTTACGAGTAACCTCGTGGCGATTAACCTGCACCGTAGGATTCTTTTTGGCCCAAATTGCAAACAAAAACAGTGCAAAGGTTTGGTTACATCAGGTGGAAAAATGTATTCAAAAACGAATTCGACCACCACCACAATTCGTCCAATGTTGCTAAAAATTTCGCAAGAAGCCTGTCTAGACCCCAACAAGCCGCGCCTGAAATTTGTCCCGAACAAGGAGCTGTGTGGCCACTAAAGATGAAACTGATTAGAAAATAAAAGTACTCGATAACCATGGTGATTCCTCTTATTTCGTTAAAGTTGCCGCGATAAGTTTGTCGTCCTAATAACTTTAAAAATATATGGTCTGGGTGCAAGAAATTGTTTGCCAAGTTGAGGCGAAAAATTTCTCAAACCTGCGTCCAAGAACGTATCCGACTTTACAAGCATATTATTTTCACGGCACAAAAACGTCTTGGACGGTACAGGCGAAAAACGCGGCCAAAGCGCATTAAAGACGTAGGTTACTCGACCAAAATTGTGACTTCTCCATTTCTGTTCAAATCTGCACCATAAGCTCGTCTAGGTTCCAGAAACTCACATCTAAAATATTTTATAATTGCAAGAACAGGTATGGCCAGTGGATGCGGAACCGGAACCCCCCCAAAAAAAAAATATATATATATATATATATATATATATATATATATATATATATATATATATATATTCAAAACATTTGATTAAAGGGTATGTGGCACCTTACTCGAATCCGAATTTCGTTAATCAACTTTAGCAAAATCTGAAGGTCCATGATTTCTCTGAAAAATGTACAAGAATCTCAATATTTTGATTTTTAAAATGCTCCTGTGGGGAAAGACAGAAATATCTGCCTGTGGATGATGTCATGATCTGGCAGCCACTACCATATTCAATAGGCTTCAAGGGCTTCGATTGGATGATACTCACCGTGACGTCAGCATATGTCGTCACACCAACAGCCATAACAACTGTGGTTTGCTGCTAATGGTACATGTAGGGTACATTTCAGGTAGTTTTTAGCTATTTTCTACGGAAATTTTAAGTTTCAAGACAAATGATATGTTAGAGTACCGGGTTTTCCGGCATGCTTTACAACTTGGCTATCTCAGTTATAATCACGTTATAAAGGTGCCACATTCCCTTTATCAAAACCTGTATGGTAGGTTTTACTTTGTCCCACTAGCATACACACAAAACGTTTTCTGGATACAAGCGGCGTTTTGGTCATTGGAGGTGCAAAGATGCAAAAATGCGTCCATTCTTTGAAAATAACGTCCTTTTCAATGCCTTTCATATTCGCTCCATATGTTTCCCAAAGCCTCAGAAGCACTCATATAACATTTTCTCTGCCCAGAAAACAGTTTGGCCGACAGAGGTGCAACTTTACTCGCGACGTTAGGAGAGCGTGGCATTCGATATAATAGCTGCCCCATTCAGCCTCCTTGAAATTTCCGCTTGAGGTCTGCCTGGGTCCCAATAGCACGCAAACAAATGATTTTTTGGTACTGAAGAAGCTTTGTTTAAAAAACTATCCAAAATCACATAAAAAACGTATTCAACCAAAATGCTGACCTATTGATTTTAGTTCAAATTTGTACCATATATTTTTCTAGCTCCCATCAACGTTCAAACAAATTATTTTTGCGGTAGGTTTAGGTAGGAAAAATCCAAAATGCATTCAAGAACGTACTCGACCAAAATGGTAAACCTTTTATTTTCGCCCAAATTTGTACCGTAGCCGCCTTATCTAGGCCCCAAACCACATATCACATTTTTTTCGATGTAAGAAACAGTTTGGTTAGTGGATTTTAAAAAATAACATGAAGACATTAAAAGATGTATTTGATTAAAGCAGCAGCCCATTCAAGCTCATTAGAACCTGCTCGTTAGTTTTCAATTGGTTCCACTAGCACAGGACAATAGTTTTATGCATGCAGAAGCAGCGGCTTCATCAGGAGGCAAATATATCCAAGAGTGCGTTCAAAAACGAACTCTACCAAAATTGTAACCCTTCGTAATTTGGCAAAACAATATTTCCCATGACATCGTCTTGATCCTAAGAACTGGCATCTAAAATATGTTCACGGTTCAAGAAATGGTTTGGCCAGTAGAGGTGAAAAGCCCCCAAAACGCCTTCGAAAACGCATTGGACGAAAACAACGAGCCCATCGTCGTTACTGGGGTTTTAGGCGCTTCGACGTCTGCGGTCATCTTGTGCCCTTTCCACCCCTTCAATTTCGTTGAAACTTGCATGGTAAGCCTCTTTTGTCCCACTAAAGTACTCGCAAAATTGTTTGGTTACAAACAGCGGTACAGGTAAAAGGTATTTGCCTCCAAAACGTGTTCAAAAACGTATTAGATAACGATGGAGACCCTTCTAACATCGTTCAAATCTGCACCATAGATCTCTCTATGCCAAAACATTTTACAGAGTATGTTCTAGTACAAGAAACAGTTTTGTTTAGAGGAGACAAATTCCCGAAACACGAGATAAAAAACGCATTCTATGAAAACAACACCACATTCTTTTTTGTGGAAACCTGTATTGTAGATTTCACTTGGTCTCATGAGCATACACGCAATCTGGGTCAGGAAATGTTTTAACATGTTAACTGGGGGTCAATTTGCCCCCCCCAGTCGGCCGAAATCCCCAGTGCCCGGAAATTGGCCCCTCAGTGAAATAGACAGGAGATGACCTTGAGTTAAATAAACGCAAACTCACCTGATGGAAACAAGAAAGAACACTGCCCGATAGTAGTAACTTTGTTCTATTGCTCATCCCAAATTGGAAATCCACAAAAATGTGAATCTTGTCTCGATTTAGATTATAAACCACATATGTTCGATTTACTTTAAGAATTTACTTACCTTGCTACACTCATAAAAGATAAAACAAAATAGTTTATTCATTTGGAATACATTGTAGCAGCATCATCACCAGGCTGGCCATTTTGTGGCCAAATATTTCGAATTTGGGTTTTTTGTCGTGTTGGGCCGCACGATTTTTTTCGGTTGGCCCTCTATTGGAATCTGGCCTTCTTTGGTCCTTTTTCTAACAGCTGGCACCTTAGCTCTTTTTGGTTTGTCCTTTGTATAGATATGGCTTCTTTTGGCATTTTCCGGTCTTGAATAGGATGTTCTGACATAAAAAGGAACAGAGCAACAGAAGAAACTGCTATGGCGCTGGGAGGGAGGAACAGGACTCCGTTAAAAACACGATCCCAAAAAATGATGGCTACCGAAAACCGGACGCAAAGGATACGATACTATAGGCGCCCTTTGGGTGGAAAGTTGATGGCAAGGTGTGCCCTCTGAGGCTCCACCCTCCCCTCCCATTTGCCAAAATCGCAGATCCACCACTGTTCAAGAGCAAAAAACACAGTTGGAAAAGCAGGAAGATATTAAACACTAGCGGGGAATGGTGCGGCCGAGATAATTGATGATGCTAACAAATTTTCTGGTTTTGTAAATAAAACAATTTGATAGCCACGCGTGATTGGAAGGGCAATCCTGGCTTCCTATTAACCCGCGCCCCACCGGGTGAACGGTGCCACCTTCGCCCCACCAGGGGCATCGATGAGACACTCTAATTCCGAAAATATTGGGGGAGGCTGGCGCAAATCTGCAAAGTGCATTAGAAAGCTCGTGTGACTTTAGTATGATTTTACTTCACATTTTCAGGCGCTCAGGTGAATGGTTTGACCTCCAGGTTTCAAGTTGGGTCACGATACTTTGCTATGAAAGCATATGGTCATTATTCACTCAATATGTGCCGTCACCTGATGCTAATACACTGTGAAAAAGTTGGGTCACCATAGACTATTTCCACTAAAATATGCAATGCTTAAGAAACCTTGGGCATGGCTCTCATGCCATTAGAGCTATTGAAATTCACTAAATTACAGTTGATAGGAAAATGCAGAGGCTTTCTCTGCCATGTGGAACATAATGACCTCCCGCCAGTAGTTTGGCCTCTAGAGGGTACCTCTTGACCTGACATCACCCCAGGTCACGAAAGGCCAAAAAGTGGCCTTACCGTATATCTAATGAAAGCCTTTTGATGGGTTTAATCCGCTCTGACGCGTGCCATACACGATGACGTTTAATTCAGCGCTCTAGCTTGGTGTGGTTAAGAATTATCGTCAAAATACTGTTTTTGACACTGTTACTGTTTTTACAAAATACTGTTTTTGAAAATACTGAAGACATTATAATGGTCAGCACAAAAATGCTCCCCCCTCCACCGACATTTCCTTAAAAATGCCCTGATCTGGGTAGAAACAGCGGTTTGGCCAGTAGAGGTATAAATATATAAAAAATGCGTCCACCTCCACTGACTACCCGTTTAGCTGCACGGTTGCGTCATTTTGGCAGCGCAGTGCGTGCCGCCAATTATTATTGCTGGTACGTCGATGTCTTTTCTCTTTGTAGGGATTCCAGGCGAGGTTTCAGGGGAGGATGGGGGGGGTGAGACCGCTTCGGGGAAGCTGAAGGAGCAGCAGGGGGTGTTGAGGGGCTGTTAGGGGCCATGTGCCTCCCTTAAGCCCCCCTCCGTCCGGACGAGTCCTGTGGGTCCGCATTTGAATGCTGGCAGCAGAAGCCAATATGAGGCGGCTGGCATGTGCCCTAAGAGGCGAAGGGAACGATCGCCAGTTAGAATACAATGTTACAAGTGGGCTGTGATGAGGCTGGAGTGGCTGGAGAGCAGTCGGCAGATGACGAGGAGCTGGCCGAGAGTATGGTGGGGGGTGTATCTGGAAGGAAACAAAGAGGGGAGCCGTGTGCTGAGAGGACGGGCCTGTGGCACTTCTACAGAGGTTGAACGGCGGCGAGAATGGACTAGCCTTTGGGGCACGTTATCAGCTAGCAGTTTGATTGGGAATGGAGGCGGTGCCCAGCATTGGATATGGTTTTCTGAGGCCGTAAAGATATACCGTTATCTGGAGCGGTGCCAGCAGAGGAGTGAGTGATTCTGAGGTCGTAAAGATATGCCCGTTATCTGGGCAGCGCCTGCAGCACAAGGCGGCTGTACTCCAAGTGAAGGAAAGGCTGTAAAAAGCTGGTACGGGAGGGGACTGACAATGACATGTCCTGACAACAGGGGTACACTCGTTTTGAGAAAGGCGCTGGAAGGCTGAAGGATCTTTTTCTACATCCAGCTGAGGTGGCAAATAATAGAACTGGAGGGGAGAGATACCTGACAGTAGCAAAGTGGCCACATGACAGTGAGGTGATCAGATCAGACCATTGATCAGAAATGAGCTCGTCCATCTAAAGCGGGGTGGCCAGCATTGGAACACGGGCAATTGCTGATGTTTCATGCGGAGTCTTGCGGAAGTGCACCCTCTAGCAGGAGTGTGCCGGCACCTAACCCGGCACATAGGGATGTTATCCCTGGAGCTAGCCGGCAACACAGGGCGCCATCGTCTGGAAGGGAGTGGCCAAAGGTGAGCAGAGAACGGCGGATGATTGAAGCGAAGGCCGACAATGCGCGTTACCCGGAGCCTGCTGGCCGGCTGCCGGCCAATAGAACGACGATGGCCAGTAGAGGATGCAGACGGCCATCGTCCATATTCCTCATTATATATCGTTCACGTTATTTATTATCGACGGCGGCTGTCGATGGGGAGGGACGACCTACTGCGGAAATAACACGTGTATATTATTGGCGCGTCTTTGCCTGAAGAGGAAATCCCAATGCTTTACGCAGATAGTCAACATTGGAGGGGCGGCCAAGATGGAAGAGTGTCCCACGGCAGCTGCCGCCCACGGGGATGGGACGGCCGATGGAGCAGGGAGGTCACTCTGTGACCGTGAGAGACACGCTCCACTTCAAAATCACCGGAAGGGCAGAGCCCCAGTGTCTGAGTAAACTGCTGAAATATGCTTTAAGAGTGCATTTAATGCGCAAACACAGCATTTTATGTGCGTTTGCCTTTCCGTATGGGGATGCTGCACCCAAATATGACGAGAGGTGGCTTTGTGGGCGTTAGCGGGGTGACTGGTCCTTCTCCCTCCTTGAAGTAGGAGAGACGCTTTTGGTGCGGGACCGTATTATATTGAAAATTGCTTCTCAGTGTAGGATCAGTGCTTAGTTTTTTATTTTGTTTTATTAGGGCCACTCCCAACAGGCACACTTGGCCAATTGAAGGTGGTATTGGCTTGGGTTTTAAGGATCCTCTCCACCGGGCCAGATGGGTTACAGAAGGTGGTTTTCCGCCGTGGGATTGAACCCATGTCAAACCCGTAATGTCCCAATCTGGAGGCTGGAATTGAAGCCGCTAGGCCATGCGGTCCCTATTACTTATTATTAGTAGTATTATAGTTATTTACCGGTTGTCGCAAGTTTGGCTTCTGGGGGTGGCGAAAAACGGACCCGTGTCGGAGACCGACTCCACCATTCAAACGAACATTTCCCACAATAACGGATACATTCGAAAGACAGCATGTGACATCGCAGAAGGCATAGGTACAGCCTCCCCGCTCAGGCTACCCTCTCGCGGGTTATTTGCAAACCCACCTACGCATGCATCAGGTAGATATGCCTGCACTGATGCGTCCCAGTGGAATAGATCCCAATATCTTTCCATGCTATGCCAGTGCGTGGCGCTGAGCGGGCCGGAGCCCAGCGTCCTACTAACAGAGTTACGGGGGGTGGGGATTCGGGGAACTGGACGATTTTGGCGGTACGTAGCATTTGGGAGTATTGGCCGATCTTCAAAATGAGAACGTCGCTTCAGGTGCTTGGTGTTTGCGGAGAAATGACCACTCTCTTCAGTGCGTTACTGCGTCACTGTGTCGTACCAGGCGAGTGCTGCTGTCGTTTGTCGAACTCCCTTCTTGGAGTTGTGCATGTGTTGATCTGCCTGATGCTATATTTTTGAACATGTGTCTTGGGTTGTTTTTTTGTCATGTGACAGACTAGGAGCCTGTCGCAACTAGTCATCATGATTCATGAGCGGCAGTTCCTAAGGCACTGCAGGTGTGATGTGCCACGGTAGGGCTTGAGTGCCTTCCATGTGCATGATGCATTTTTCCTTGTTTGGTCCGAAAAAACGGAGGAACAGTGTTTTCAATGCCGTGGAAACAGCTTTCGCGATGAAGGAGTTCAGTTTGTTGGTGGACTGTTTTGCAGGATGGTGGATCCATGGCATGCTAGCGGGGATTCTGTGCGACCACTGGGCCAGGAGACATAAATCCTTAAGTTTCTTCATGATCTTTTTATCTAATATAAGGTCTCTGTGCCTGTGCTGATCTATGTCCACTTTGGGATAGTACCATTTGATGTTTTTTTGCATATCTTCAAGACCCCTATTGCTTCTGCCACAATGGTGATATTTTGATAACGAGTAGTACAAAAAGCGAAAGGAAGGTTTTGAGGCTGACGGGATTGATTTCATAGTAATAGTAAATGATTTGTGTTCTTCGCATCAATAGCATATGGTATGAGTTAATTTACTTTACATATAATTCTTGTGAACGGTGTGGGACTTCAATTACCCATAATATCTCGAAGTCCATCTATTTTATACCACAAATTCAGCATTTCGTCTTTAAAGGTGATTCCCTTCGCAGACTACTCAAACTTGTGTTCACTTTTCGTAGGGTCCCATAAACAAGGAAAGCATTATCCTTAGCCAATTGGCTACCGATAATGCTGATGCATAATCCTTAATGCACCGAAAATGGCATAATCCCAGTACACCTCTGGATGAAGTTGATATGAAACAATCCTGTCCATTCTTGCGATTAAGGTCGCGTAGGCAGAGACTTCTGCATTCAAAAATCGTCCAGAGTCGGACTTAAAAAAAACGACGAAGAGAACTGTCGAACTAGTTTCTTGGAATTGACGAATGTGGATATCGTACTTATAGTCACCTTATTTACACCAAAAACATTCTTCAGCATCAACTGTTATATTCGATTCAATAGTGGCTACTGCCAGGACCATTCTGTACTGCAAATGTCAATCATTAAGCATAATGGATCCAGATCAGACAGTAAAATGGTAACGTATGTACACACGCGCCACTGAAAGCAACCAAGCAACGTCTGTCTACCCCCGTCTTGCCAGCATGGTCCAAAACAAAGATGGCAGTGAAGCTCAATACGTCACAGTTTCACCACCAAGTTATTCTGCAGAAATCCACGCTTAAGCGAGAGGCTAGCCTGTCCCTATATGAGACTAACAGAGACGAGAATTGTCATTGGTGACGGGGTGCTTTGCCGTGAAGAGATGGACCATCCCGTCGAGATTGTGCTTAAATAGTCATGGCTTGATGGTCAGCGGTAATGAGTCTTAACTATGTCGAGCTCCGACCTCTGATTTGAGGTCTCGAAGTCAAATATTAAAAGATATTGATCGATATGATGAGAAATGATAAAGACAAATGAAACCGAAAGAAAGAAAAGACAGGGTAATAGGCTATAACGTGCAGCTAAATGAAAGGAAACGAAGGGTTGATATTAATTAAGTTAAGTTTGCGCCTTTTTATTCACGATTGTTTCGAGATAGATCGACCTGTTAAACGACAATGAGATACAAGGAAAATCTAATAAGATATTTATGCTGATGTGTTTCTTTTTTACGTATGTTATACCTAGAATCAGCTTTACCTACTCTTAATTTCGCGATCGGATTTCGAGCACTTGCGTCCTTTTTCAAATTAAATTATTTTACTCACATTGTTTCCAATGCTATTTGAGGTTTCACGAATTCCACAACGTCGATTTCCACTGACTCATACAAAACAACGGGCATTTCAAGACTGACCCCCATTGATGAGAGCAAACTCATTTTCTGTCTTCCAAGCGCTACCTATCATCCGTGTGTTGAAAACATGATTTTGCTTCAGTCCTCCTCCTGCAGTCAGAAATTTTTAGTTGGTGTTGGAGGAACATTAATTGATGTCATCCCTCTCTTCACGGAGCCAGTACAAGATTGTGCCGGAGGTACTTTTTGGATAGATCCAGGGACTGTGGTAAGCAGTGGTGTAGGAGGCGTTCCAGGACGTGACGATTGTTCCCCACTTGGAGCCCACTTCGGCACTGGTTGTCAGTAGGAATGGACCTTCCATCGGCACCCAGGGTAAATAATCCTCCACAGTGCAGTCTGAAGTCCTCCAGCTACTGAACCGCTCCAGCATTGATGTTCTGCCCTGATCAGGATTTGTCGCCAGCAAGCTGTAGTGGCGCGGTGCCTTCCAAACACCTCCCCATCTCCGCCTGGCCACCTGCGCCTGACCCTCCAGTCGGTACTGGAAAAACTTCCAACGTCCCGCTTCTTTGAGTCGGTCAGCGTACTTCAGGATGGAGTAGTTATCGGCCAGACTGGGGGAGTCGGCTCGGCGTTCGTACACTGAGCTGAGGTCCCAGCCGCGCCTGGAGACGGACGTCACCAGCAGAGTCCAGCCGCCCCCGTTCAGCGTCTGGTCGCAGTACACGGCCAGCACCTCGGACGGCGACGCCCGGTACACGCCGTCAGAGGTCATCCCGAGTTCGCGCAGGTTACGGCACGTGCGCGGGAAGAAAATCACATCGCTGCCGGGTGTCTCCACCATGCCGTTCCTGTTCCGCCACGGAAACAGCCGGCAGCTGCCGTCGCTGCTGCTCCAGCTGGTGATGAAGCAGGTGACGGTGCGGAGGCAGAACAGGCTGCAGACCACCCGCGAGGGCGTCCAGCGCACGGCCAGGAGTGTTCCTCCGCCGCTGTAGCTTCTACTGGAGCTGATATAGCCGAACCTGGAGCTGGCGCAGCCGAGGGCCACCACCGAGAGCATCAGCGCCGCATGCATACCGGCGGCGGATGCCCTCTCAGCGCGGGGTCAATATCGCGGAAACGATAAAACCAAAACAGTAGTTGAGGTGAGGAGTAAATTATGAGCTGCTGCTTGGGCTTGCATTGACGAACGACTGGTGTATTGTTAACCTACCGAGCTTGTCAACGCACTATCCGTCGGGAGCACCACATGCGAAAATAACAAATACTCGTGCGTCTTCGATTGCGGCCCTTGATTGCTTCCTTTTTAATTGTGTTTACTTGCAACGCATATTCGTTGGTACACAATTCCGTTAAATTGCATGAAATGTGGCCCCCTTGCTGGACCTTGGCGTCACTGTCGGCAGTTAAGGAGATATGTATGTACATATATGAGTGAACAAATATTAGGGAAACTTGGATCAAATTTTTATCGTCACATGTTTTTACTCATCGCCAGCCGCTTACTTTCATTGCTTAGCTGATGCTGTTCTATATTTTCTCAGGCACTGATGGATCAAAGGGGTGGGGAAAAGGGGACATTTGTCCCCAAACCCCCGGCTTTTCCCCGATTTTCATGAAAAGACTATGTGCTTCCCCCTCCCCCTCCCCAACAATTGGGAATACCCACAATGAAGGATGCAGAACACGGACACAAAAGGCCTTACAAAAACGGAAGTGATGGGCATCATTGCGAATTAAATTCGTCTAGACCCAATTGACCCGTATTTCAAAGGTCAAATAGTGTCAATATGGATAAGATCCGGTACACATCTATTATGCAAAAGAAGTCATCGCAAAATATAGCAAATGACCATAGATTCGTGCTAAATGAATACAAATCTGAACTTAACCCGCGCCCCACCGGGGGCCATCGATGGCCCCCATGTAACTCCCAAAATATAGGGGTTAGCGCAAATCTGCAAAGTGCATTAGAAAGCTCGTGTCAATTCAGTAAGAAATTACTTCATTTGGTTAAGCGCTCAGGACAATTGTTTGACCTCCAGGGGTCAAGTTAGGTCACGATAGACTGTTCCCACTAAAATATACAATGCTTAAGCAAACTGAGCATAGCTTTCATGCCGTTAGAGCTATTGCAAGCTGGTAAGGTATGTACATGCATTGGATAGGAAAATGCCAGAAATTTTTCCGCTATGTGGAACATAATGACCTCCCGCCATTGGTTTGACCTCCATAGGTCACTTCGTGACCTAATATGAACTGAGGTCACGAAAGGTCAGAAAGTGGCCTTGCCGTATATCAAATGAAAGCCAGTGACGAGACATACACGATTATTAATTCAGTGCTCCAGCTTAATTAGGTCAAAAGTTATTGTTAAAATACAGTTTTTACCCCTGGTCACCTGTGATGTCCTCAGATAGGTCGAAAGGCAAATATCGCCCGTGGTATCTGTCAAAAGGTGTGCAAGAACGCTTTTCTGAGCCGTCTGGGCATTTGAAATCATTTTTGTGACTTTTAGATCATAAGACAGCTTTTCCCCATGCTTTTCCAATGGTAGAGGTTACCTCGTGACCTGACCTCAGGTCCCGAAATCGAATAATCCCGGATATACATCTTGTAGACCCTGGACGGGTCATGAAGTGTAGGAAGTTCAAAACCGATCGGCCTAGAAATGTAGCTATGGTAGATCTCAAAAGTTTATGTGAGGTGACCTTGATTGACCTCGCCTGGTGACCTGACCTTGTGTGACCCAGGGTAAAAATTCAGGAATGGTGAGAAATGATGGGGTGAGAGATAGAGCCCTCAACCGCGGTTCTGCGCCTCGTCGTTTTTCTGCTATCCCGAAAAAACCTTAGGGGGGCAGCGATGGCTCCCAGTGGGCCGAGGGTTAAAGCTTTCTAGATATTTTTGGATCAGGTTCTTTCGTAGCCTCTCATTGGCCATATCATTAGCCCTGTCACAGTATATATCTTGGAAATGAGGAATCAGCTTTGGCCATGCATGATAGTGGAAAGTGGGTGGAGTGCGCTTCCCCGCCCCTAATTGTTCGCTAGGCGAAGGTCTCCTAGTTAATGGTATTGTTGCTGATAAAATTACAAACTTTGATCACGTGATTGCCATCTAAAAACACTTCCTGACCTGATCATTTCTTACTGTAAGACTGAACTATGACTTAAGCGCAAATGTACACCCGGGGAGGGCGCATTTGCACTCAATTGCTCTCCCCCTGCGTGCCTTGTCAAGTGATTGGCGGGGCTGAAATAAGAACAAGCACTTGCGCAAATGGGGCGAAGCCACCGTCCCAAATTTACGTGTGCGGTTCCTGCGTGATATTTTGAGGTGATTTTTGTATTTATAATGACCTGCAATAAGAAAATATCACTTATACTGAAGTGAAAACTATATAATTCAAGTAAGCAAGCTCGCAGTCCTGCGCAGTGCTGCTCCTGAGCAAGTGCTGATGTTGCGCTTGGGATCTCTGAAGAGCGATCAGATTCACGTAGAATGCAACAATGTATATGTACGGGGTCATGCCGTGGCGGGGCTCGGAATGCCTCCTCCCAACCGTGTAGAAATGTAGTGTTTTCACTTTTCCTTCAATTATACACCAGGAAGTGAACGGAGAAAGGGGCGCTCCAATACTGGCCTCCCCGGATACTTAATTCGCCAGCTGCCTATATTACCTGGCTGCCAAACAAAACAAACCATGCCTAGCGATGTCCTGATTGGCCCCTTGGGATTGCCCCTGGGAGTAGAGAACAAAAGTTAATTAACTATACGGACAAATATTCGGAGCCTCATCATTCTAACATTCATATTAGAAACACGTCAGCTCCACTAACTTTCACCCGGGTAGAGAGGGATCTGAGCAAGCCTAAACAAAGTGAGGGGGCCAAATTTTACCTCTTGAGAAGGAACACCGAAGCCGATTACAAAAATGCAGCATAACCACTCGAAAGTCGTTAGCATACAATCAAAGTTGGGCCAAACATTTTTATCAGGTTAATGTTGAGCTCACGTAGAGCTTTGAAGTTCATGGATGGCTCGGTGCAGCTGGGGCCCGATGTATTGTTAAGGTTGTGAAGAAATGTCCTCAAACCCTAACGAACAAGGTATGATAATAACACAAAGGCGGAGGGAGAGAGACCAGAGAGAGAAAAAAGGGGGCCAGAGCGAGAAAGAAGGGAGGACAGAGCGAGAAAGAGGGAGAAAGAGAGAGAGGGAGAGAGAGAGATTATGAGTTAGTGAGAGAAATAATTTGTGTTTTACCTATTGTACCGTGAGAATTTGAGAGGAGTTGTGCGAAGAGAGAATGAGAGTGTATACGCTCCAATTGGCATGGATTCGAGGAGGCGGGCCATTAACGTTTATAAACTTATATATGTTTTTGCGAATCTTTGGTTGGTTGGTTGAATGGTTTTTGTAAATGTATTGGCCATGGTAGCATGTATCGAGTAATAGTGAGCCAAACCACAGAAAACAGATGTGAAAGCGAGCCAGCTGTGGTACACAAATGGAATCTTTTATTATTAAAAGATCCATAGTTTGAAGAGCCATTTGACATAACGATAAAGGTAAAGGTACACACTGGCAAATTGGATATTAAATATATTAAAAATCAAACACACGGACGCGTTTCGTTACTTCTTCAGCGTATGTTTGAAGACTAGAACTGTTTGGCGACGAATGCAGACAGGACACTTAACCCGCGCGGGGCTGGGGTCTCCAGCCGAACGCGCGGGGCTGGGGGTGTAAATTTTACCCCTGTTATCTCCCGAACTAATGGTCCAATTTGGAAAATTCAAACGCCAATCGAAAGATCTCATCACAAACAACTAAAAACATGTACTTAATTTAAAGTTTGAGGTCAAGGTCAAGGTCAAAGTGAGGTCAGCTGTCAAAACCGTGGTTTTTGAGGTTGCAATGCTACGGAGATCAGGCAATGGAAGCTATGAGCTTCATACTTCATGGAAAGCCTTCACTTGAATGCAGCAAGGTGCTTTGAGACCGTTAGGCTGGTGGCATGACCGGGTCAGGTCAAGATGAGGTCACTAAAGGTCACCATATTTTTGTATCCAAATGTGGTCATGATACATGTTTTTGAGCCATTTTGCATGAGAATTCGCTATGATGTTCAGAGAATCATATCTGAAATACTCTGGTCTCAACTTGCACGCCGGGGTCAAGGTAGGTCATGAGGTCAACTTTTAAGTTCATACTTTTGCCAAATGACACATGATTTTGGACCTGTTTTGTCTCAGGAACACTATAAAAGTAGTGTAAAGCGTGTACGAGGTCATCCTGGGTCATCCTGGGTCACTATGATTCACTAAATAAAGACTGTATTGATCAGCCCTAAAAATCAGAGCGTGAGTCGCTGAGCTTTCGCAGCTCTCCAGGCTAAAGTTATAAAGCTAGAGACTCAAAATTTGTCATGCATATGCACTGTTGGTGTTTACCAAATAAATTCCGGTTTTGAAAAATCTTGAAAATTTGAGAAATTTTGTAACTTTTTCCAAAAAATATTTTTTAAAAATATTTTTTCCAAAACCAAAATTTTGAAAATCCGAGACAGCCATTTTGAAGACCACAATAATGCCTATCGTTTGATGCAAGAAAATTGGAAATCGGTTCAGAACTTAGCTTCAGCAGCTCCTTAAACATTGGCGATTTTGGTACAAAATCGCCTGTAGTGACGTCACATTTTTGCTTATTTCTCAAAAATTTTTCAACCGATTTTATTTTTATGTGGCAGAAATGTGTAAAATTATTGTAGAAAAGGTACTGAATTTGGCGCTGCACGCCGCCGTTTTCGAGATATCGCAAATTCGCAGGGGGTAATTTCCCCCCGGTTAAACAAGCAGATATTAGGTTTATTGCAAGCACAGGCTTGAAAAGAAGAGACCTCATCAAAAAGACGCAAGATTCGAAAAACAGCAATGAGAACAGCATCATCTACAAAATTCCATGTCAAAACTGCACAAGATTCTACTACGGGGAAACGTATCGCAGCCCGCAAAAACGAATTTACGAACACAAATTAGACCTGAGAAACCATCAAACTACGAGTTCATTTGTAATACACTCAGAACAATTTGAACACCTACCGAACTGGAAAAATGTAGAGATTCTCCACAGAGGTCTATCAAAAAATAGAATAAAGTTTTTGGAGTCGGCCCTAATTGAACAAAATGAAAATCTTAATTCCAAAAGAGGGGATTTCGCAATCTCAAAAATATTGGCAAATATTATTCACGTTTAGTATCACGTGACTTCCTAGAAGTCTGCATTCATCACCAGACAGTTCTAGTCTTCAAACATACGCGGAAGAAGTAGCGAAACGCGTCCGTGCGTTTGATTTTTAATATATTTGATATCCAATTTGCCAGTGTGTACCTTTACCTTTATCGATCCATAGTTTGTTTGTTCAAGAACGCCCTTCATCGTGGTTATTTCATTGAAAGTGGCGAAATATTCCTTATTATGCCTAATGACATGACTGATCTTTATGTGTTGATTCCAGGTTTTTCTCGATTTGTATCGACTCACGAATGTTTCGTTACAAATTTCGTTGATTTGCCATCTCATGATATGGTGGGTTTCAATCTATGTTTGGCTGATGTTGTCTCGATGTCCTCTCTCTGCCGAGTTTCGCGTTGCATGGGTGTTCGATGTAGTCGTAGTGCGTTGGCGCCGTGCCCGTGCTGCCCTGTCAACGCTCTTCCCGCCACAGCGCCCTGAGGCAGGTGGACCCAGAGGGTAAGGCAGCACGCGCCCATCGACCTAACCGGCACCCCCTGAAACCCATGATTACGAAACCGTCGTTCAACTCTTGGCTGTTCGGCGATGGTGTTGATGCTATAGGCCTATGAGGTTAAAATGGTTTCGGAGCTTCTACCCCAGTAAATTAGATGTGGCCTCGTCTTAAGTTTTACATCGCCTGGCGCAAAAATTGAAATGTCAGCGAAATATGAAGTTATTTCACCGTATTCGTCTGTCATTCTAACATTATCATTGATTGAAGCCCATTTGTGGATTTCGAGTATTTGTTTATTTCACTCAGATTAATAGCATCACCGGAGTCCCCTGGCTTTCTCCAGGGGCCTAAAAACTGTGGCACAGGGACCGTGCGATTGTACTTCAGATGGCCAAGTTTACCCATCATCACGAGCTTGGCTGTCTTCAATGGGTCCAACTGGTCACGCAGGAGCTTCGCTGCGTTCAGACCCGAGCTGCTGGGCCACAGGCACTGGCTTACTCCGATATCGCTTGTTAGCAAACGGGGCTCCCGGGTAATCACGGCCACCCTGGCGCATCGCGGTGTAGATATCTCGTTTGGTGTGGAATTTTGAACTCATAGTTTGCATCAGGAATGCTGAGGAGGAGGCTTTTTTAGATAGCCAGCCTAATGCGTCACAAGTCTGCAAGAAGGTGTTTTAGGCCGGTGCTGCCCCCGTCGTTGGCTGGCGTCAGACGTATCATTGTGTATTTCTAAAGGCCTCATAGATTGTATCTTCATCACATCGATATTTTATATACATTATTTGCTTTTTAGAAAGCAAGAGTTATGACGAGGGAAGGCTAGGGTGCCACACCTACTCGACTAGATCGATAATATTTCGAAGGGATTAAAGTAACTGACATAAGCAATCAGCCCGTTGTCGTAGTTAAGGATAACAAATAGCTTAGGCGCCGCTTTGGCGGGACTGTAAGCGAGCCCTGACGTCAGTAAAAGATTGCATCCTCTTCAAAGGTGTTATGGACTATTTCAGGGCTAAACTGTCGGTGACAAGGGTAAGACGTTGTCAAGAGAGGCCTATAGTGAGATCTTTTGGGGGTATTTCTAGCTGACGGAGACAGTTGCAGTACAGTTGAAGCTGCCATCTAGGCGGCAATAATTGATCAAAGCGGATCATTAACCTGGGTCCTTGTTGTAACCTAGAACTTCTCAGTCCCTGTCTGCCTTCAAGCGTAACTTTACTCGCATGTTGAACGATTAATTCTTGTAATTCTGATATGCAGGATGTCTCAAAATTAATTTCCATTTACAGGCTTATAACAGGAAAGCAAACAAGGGTAGGACCAAGGTTCATAGAGAGAATGGGTATATGGATGGAGCCATCAGCGGATAAAGGATCTCTGATGGCACGTGGTCGGAGCTGCTATCCAGAACAGGGGCGCCAGTTTTGGGCGGTAAGACCTATATCAGTTGAAATGGTATTTCAAGACCTTGCAGGAAGCGGCGAGATCATTTTAGAGGGTGCCAAGGATCGATTGGGGCAGGGGTAAGTGCCGCTTCTTGCCCCCTTCGCCTAGATTCGTCTACGGGTAGGACTATAGTCAATTCGTCACTATACAGAGTGCCCGTGGTAAAATTTACTCTTTTTAGGTAGGTATTTTTCACAAGTTGAGTTTTTTTTTGCACGGAAATTCGCGTGCTATATAGAAACGGCAAAAAGAACACCAGAAGCAACTTGTGAAGATATGAGGAACAGCCTTCAGAAGACGTTTTTGTGCGGCAGCTGTCGCACTGCTTCCTAGGGCTTCCACACGCTTCCTAGGCCAGAATGGTAGTGAAGTCGTGTGTGTAAATACACCTCCGGCGGAAGCCTGGGCGTACTGCGAAGCCTCCGTTTTAAGTAGCCTTGTGGTAATGGTGATGTGCTGATGTGTTGATGTGCGCCCCACATCAAGGGGGGAGGAAGCTACATATTTCTAAGTCGTAGATTTGTTAGTTATTCCATCACAATTTCACGCTCCTGTGTCTTTCCGGGATTATCCGCCGCATCGAAGCCTACAGGGGAACATTCGCTTTAGTGACTTCAGGAAAAGGAGAGTGGTGGTGTTTGGGCTTTTGCTTTAGATGCTTCAGGAAAAGGAGAGTGATAAGGTTTGGGCTTTTATCTGGATCATCTGACTGGGTTTCAATTACACTGATATTTGTATCCGTACACGTATGTTTCCAATTAATCCAGCACAGCAAAAGGAAACAATACAGTGTATTTTACAATGAAATTTTAATCATGACTGAGCGATTTTTCATTTCAAATTTATTCCTGGACACCTGGATATACGTTTCAAACGGTTGCATCATAGGCGGATCCAGGATTGCCGATCGGGGGGGCACCTTCCCGGGGGGCGCCATCCGGACCGGGGGGCGCCATCCGGACCAGGGGGCGCCACTTATGACCGGCAAAAGCTATCAGGTGGGCGTCAAATCCTATCGGTGGGCGCCGACTTTCGCATCCTGGGGGGGGTAGGAAGCGACATTTCAGGGGGCGCCATCGACCTTTCAGGGGGCGCCGAGGGTCGATCGGGGGGGCACGTGCCCCCCTTGTCCCCCCTGGATCCGCCTATGGGTTGCATTGTAATCTCAAGTTAGTTCTATATAAATACGCATTTGGTTGGAGATCTCATCAACAGCTTGTCCATCCTCCCGATCTTGAAACTGTACTATGTCTTCCAGAGGGATCTACATATTTTTATTAGTAAGTTGTCAGGACTGTTGCTCGACCTCACTCCTTTCTCACAGAACCCTGGAAAGGTGGCAACGCACCACTCCTAGGTTCTGGTGGCGTCTTGAGAAGGAACGCCGTCCTGTCAATAACGTATCCCGGGCAGTGTTGACCGAAGTTAAGCCTTTTTAATAGTGCCGCTGTACTGCTGATGCTGCTACCTCCTTCAGTTTTTCATTTGCTCAGTATCTGATCGTTTCCATATCTCCCAAAGGAGGAGATGAGGTTCTGAGAGCCCGCAGTAGCTTATAGCCCAAGCTAGGAGCATTCTTTTTCCACAACAGCCTCTGTGACGGGACCCTCAGCGAACCCCTGCTCTTGGGCCCAGATGCGGTTTTTCGGTAGTTCATTATGCGATACAACTTGAGTGAAGGCTGATCAATAAGCGAGGACCCATTGTCAGCTAAGAATTTCCCACTCCAGATACTCCTGGGCGTGCACCGGCCGATTCTTTTGCAGCCATTTCTGTGAGCTTCAACGTGGCAAAGCAGGGCGGCGTCAAGTACAGATACGTTTTATTAGGGCCACTCCTAACAGGCACTATTGCCCAATTACAGGGAGTATCGGCGTATTGGCTTGTTCAATTTCAAGGCGACCACTTCCAATCAGCCCTTGGTCTGTTTTTGTCTTACTGGTGCTATTCCGTCCCGGCCTTTGTCGAAGACCCATCTGGCCACTCTGCTCGGAACGGTGTTCCCATCGTGCAGCCACGGTGGCCTTTGCTGCGGACCCATCTGGCCACTCTGCTCGGGATGGTGTTCCCGTCGTGCAGCCACGGTGGTCTTTGCCGGGGACACCGAGTTCTGATTACCAGCGATTTAAGGTTGTATGATATTTATATTTTTTAAATGGTCGGTCAGCTCTGACCTGGGCCATCCCGCGCTGATCATGCCAACCACCCGACGGTCTGTTGACAAAGTGCTCCTCTGCCATGACTGTTACTGGTTCCAAGCGCTAGTGAGACCGTCAGAAACTGGCATCTGATCCCCCGTTGTAAGAGAGTCAGGTCACCGAACTGAATCGCGAGATTAACTAGCAATCTCGGATGATCTGGGGCGGGATCTCGTCACAACTGGATCGCTTTTACCTTTTGTAAATGTTCTTACGTAGAGCTTGTTGAGACTTCATGTCTTTACATATCAGTGAGATACAACTTGAAAGATCTTCTTCTTAACTTGCATATTCATGCAAAAACGTTTCAGTATATTTGTTTTACATTTTGAGACTGCCATGCGTCCTGCTCCACGCCTGTGCTTGCCAGATATGCATAGCCGAAAACCTTCAACGTCCAGATCAGAAAATACTCTAAAACTAAAACTCAAACCCTTCAACATCCTCCCTTCCTTACGAATGAAGATCTAGCATACGTATCAGCTGTGAAATGCTTAGGTGTCAGATATGCTAATGGCGTTCCCTAGAAGGGATGAGCAACACCACAATAACAAAAGAACCTTCAACATCCTCCCTTCCTTACGAGTGAAAGATATAGAACATCTCTGAGCTGTGAAGGGCATTGGTGGCGAACATGAAAATGGCGCTCTCAAGAAAGGATGATCAGCTTTGTAAGAGCAACATTACAGTTACAAAACTACCTCCGAACGTGAGGAAAAACGAACATTTTGATTCTCGGCTTATAGACACTGTTTACCGGTGCTGGGCTAACATGCACTTGTGTCTGACTAGCACTAGACACAGGCGGCTATCACTATTACTCGCCTTACATCTGATAGTCCGAGGCCCACGCTGGTGGTCGTCTGGTGCGCACTGAACGCGGTCCGAAGTCGGAACCTCGGGCAGCACTGACGGGCTCTGCTTCTGCCGGATTCGTTGCCACCGGATCTGTGCCAGGATGTTGGTTTTCGCCGCGATCTGCTATCACTGGAATCGAGTCCGACGCGGGATCCTCTTCCTCGGGCGTCGTAGCGGGTTGGGAAGAGAACTCCATCGGACTGTCCCGGATGTGTACTCGGTTCCGCACGTATGCAGTGCCACTGTCATCACGCACGGTGTAAGATCGCTCACCGTCTCTGCTGATAACAGTGCCTAGGTCCCACGAGGGTAGAGTCGGAGTCTTCTGGAATCGGACCCGCCGCCCCTCTGGAAGTATCGGCAGGTTTCTTGCGCCTTTGTCATACTGCCGCTTCGCCTGCTGCCGGCGTTGGCATTTCCGTTGAGACACAAAGTCATAACGTCCCGCCATGGGGGATTGGAAAACATGTGGTATAAGAGAGCGAGTATGCCGTCCAAACATGATTTCGGTAGGCGACAGGCCAGTATCTTGCTGCGGAGTGTTTCTGAGCTCAAGCAGAGCTTCGAACGGATCAGTTCCAGAGATCATCACCTTGTGTAGCATCATCTTGATGGTCTTGACAGCCGCTTCCGATCTTCCATTTGCCTGCTGATGAAACGGAGAAGATGTTTTATGAACGATGTTCCACTGCTCCGTCCAGTTCCTGAATTCCCGTGAAGTAAACTGAGGCCCACCATCCGATATCAGCTCTTTGGGTATGCCATATCGCGCACAGTGCGTCTTGAGTTTCTTGATAACTGCTTGACTGGTTGTACTTCCCATCTCATCAACCTCAATGAATCCCGAGAAATAGTCCACCGAGATCAAATACGTCTTTCCGGCCAGTTCACAGAGGTCCACACCTATCTTCTCCCATGGTGCCGTACCTGGAGGTGTCGTACACAATGTTTCTTTTTGGTTGTTCGGTTTGTGCTCCCTGCAGCCCGGGCACCCCGACCAACAGCATCCACTTGTGCTGTGTCCATGGCGTCCTGACCCACAGCATCCACTTGTGCTGTGACACGGTGGCCATGCATCTCTCTCGTGGTTCTTTGTAGGGTTTCATATTTACGGCAGATCTCAATGGCCTTCTGCATGGTCAGATCGTCCTCCCTGAGAAGGGACTCCTGGAGCTTGCCCGACACAGTGAACACAATCTTGTCTCTGATCATTTTGTCCTTGTTGGCAAAATTGCATGCATCCGCCTTGCCTCGGAGCTCCAACAGGAATGAGTCAAATGGTTCAGAGAGTGGTATTTTCCAAAAACGGTACCTTTGAAGAACCTCATTTTGCTTGGGTTGGCAGAAACTCTCGAGAATCTTCAGTACACCATCAGGATCCTCTTCATTTTCTGTGCTGCTGAGCTTGATCTCATCAAAGACAGTGATCGCTTCTGGACCAGCACAATTCAATACCATGGCAGCTTGGACATCTTTGGGCTTCGTGGAGTGGTTGGATGATTTTAGGTAAAGCTGAACAAGCCTTTTCCATTTTCGGAAGTTGTCCGCCAAGTTTTCATCTTGCATATCAAGAGTGGGAGGCAATCGGCCTGGATAATCCATGCCTACAACCCAACGCAGTGCAAGGGAAACACGACGGGACGAAAACAACGCGGGCTAGCTTACCGTGTTTACAGCAGTTTCAGTAATCTTAAGCACAAAACACACCGCTGTCACCATGTTGAGACTTCATGTCTTTACATATCAGTGAGATACAACTTGAAAGATCTTCTTCTTAACTTGTATATTCATGCAAAAACGTTTCAGTATATTTGTTTTACATTTTGAGACTGCCATGCGTCCTGCTCCACGCCTGTGCTTGCCAGATATGCATAGCCGAAAACCTTCAACGTCCAGATCAGAAAATACTCTAAAACTAAAACTCAAACCCTTCAACAGAGCTCAATTGATTATTCAAGCACGCGCGCACCCAACGTGATTAAAAAATTTGTTTCTGCGTTGCTTTTATCCGGAAACATATTGTATTTGTAGCTGGCATTCGCTCGTCGCACACACTATGTACGAAGCGGAAGTTTCCATTTTCCGGTGTTCGATTTGGCATTTGCTGGTGTTCCAAGGCCGACGAGGCCCGTGCACCCACAAATAGGGACGCTGGCTGGCACGGGTTTGATTCCACTGTTGTGGCGCGCACTCCCCGCCGGGACCTGGGTGGACCGCCGTCTCCTGGGTAGGAGGCGGCCTCAGAAAGGGCTACCGCCACAGATCAGCCATGCTCCAGGAGCCTTCAACACCCAAGCATGGCTCCTTTGTCAGCTGTGCCACGGGTGTGGCGCAGCTCCATCGCCATCTTAATGACAACGGCACCCTTACGTTGACACCAGAAACATAAAATGATAAGGTCCTTGCGCGTCTTGTTTGTATGAAAGAAAAGGAAAACCAATCATATTTCTGCTTGTTTCGTTATGTGCTAATATAAAGGTAGAATGCGAAGCTTCACCAAATTTTGCGAGGACCTTCGTTGCTAAATCCCCTGTTGCAAAGCGTTTATAAGGAGTCGAATCTGCGGATATGGCTAGCTGAACATCACATTAGTAGGATTAAGGGTTGAAGCGGCTAAAGATTCGATTAGTATAAGGCAGACCATTTACCGATCACAGCTTGACATGCAAACATAAAAGGCTTGCAAACATCCACCCACATGCGCTCATACACATTCATGCATTACCCAGGATTGTGCTTCGGGCACATCGCACACACATACGGTTACACTGACACCTGAACATGAGCAGAATTCAATGGTGCCATGCAGGAGTCATTAACACCCGCACTGGAGAGGGGTCTGGCACTAGCGCGCACTGGAGGGAGGGGGTGGGGATGGTAGGCCCCCAAGATCTCAGAAAGTAAGAGACGTAGCAAAACGCCGTTTGGAGGGCGGGTGGCGGCTATAGTGGTCTACATTATGACCAACTTTCTTTGACCTAGGTCAATATCTGAGGTTAAACAAAGTCATAAAGGTCAAATATTGGCCATGCTGGGGACCTATTGGAAAATGCCGTTATTACGCGGGAAAAAGACGGGAATAACCTAAAGCCAGACCAGCGTCATAGGAGAAGGTCGCAAAGAAGCTTCCTACATTTTGGGGTCAAGGTCATTCAAGGTCATTGGCCTATGAGGTCACAAGATGGTATACCACCGATAATGTACACTTCGACTAACACTTTAGCTACTGTTTGGCGGGAAATGAGGATTGATCTTTAACAATCACCTTGCTGGAAACCTTTGACCTGGACTTTTACATTGAGGTACCTTAACTATGACGTCATAGCATTAAACACGTCAGACCGGGAAACATTATTTGACTGGAAGCACTAGGTTCAATGACCTTGAAAGTGCTGATTTAACCTTGGCCTGTGACCTTTGCCCTTGAACTTCATGTGAGGTGACCTTGACATATAATCCCGGTTATATGGCGTAATGACGTCACCACTCGGTCTCCAATGCAAGTGAACTGGTCCGACCGCGCGATTGTCGCAATATCAAATTGCAGGTCTGTGTTTGAAAGACTATAGGTCAAAAAATTTTCGGCCAGTTTTCACAATTAGTTCAACAATCAACGTGCCGTTAAATTCTCTCAAATGTAGCCCAGTATAGTTTTCGGCTACGAGCGGTTCTCCGGCCACCTCGGAAAAATAGGTAGGGGGTCTCCCAGGCCTCCTCCAGTGCCTGTGTTATAATGATCGCCCCCCGCCCAGACCAACCCACGAATGCAAGCTTGAACTGTGCCAGACTGAACAGTGCAAAGCGGCAGCACTAAGCAGGCTGTGCTGGTGCATATGACGAGCAATAAGTTCGTGCCACGATAATTTAAGGTTTACCTTATCACAGATTACGGAGTTTGTAGGAACTAACAAATGATTTTTCTCAAAATGATGACTATATGCTTGCGCTGAGGAACATCTAATTATTTGTATCATTACCAATTACCAAGAGTTTAATTCCAATGTTTCGGACCTTAACATGTGATGTATGCAAACGATTATTTCTATTCGTATGGTGAATAAGATAACATATGAGGAACCGGAAAATGAATTTGAGAAGCCCCGTAGTTTCCGTTTCAATAAAAGCTGTTTACTGTAGCCGTACGGTACCGCTGCTTCCCATGCTGCTAAATTCCAGATTCAGATGTTGCAGCAGATGTTACACTCTGTTTTCCACCCGGTCAGATCAGTCCTTGTTGCTGTTCTCGAATGTGTTTGACAGTGCTGGGCACGCGATCCAAAAAGGGCTGGTTCACTATCGCAAGCATTCCGCCATCGCAATGCCGCGATCACGGAAAATTAATTGAAGCTTGTGATTTAAATTCCGCATTTGCTTATGCAATGATTGATAATAGCTAGCAAAGTTTTTATTTATTGAATAAAAATATTAAGCTATTATACATGCACTGGAGAGGGCCTTGGAGACCCCACACATATTTTTTTCAAGATAGCCGAAGAACCGCTCGTAGCCGAGAAACGACACTGGACCACCTGTAACAAAAATTAATGGCGCGTGGATTGGTGCAAAAAATGTGAAAATCGGTCTTAATTTTGTTTTACTTATAGGTTTTCAAAGTTAGACCTGTATTTTGGGATCGCCACAATCGCGTGGTCGGACCAGTTCACTCGCATTGGAAACCGAATGGTAACGTCATATAAACAGGATGATATGTCAAGGGCACCTCACATGAAATCATATCAGCACTTTCAAGGTCATTGACCCCCGGGCTTCCGGTCAAATGGTTTGGTTTGTCTGGTTTGACGTTCATTATGATATGACGTCATAGTTAAAGTAAATCCATGGTAAGGTCATAGGTAAAGGTCAATCCTCATTTGCCGCCACACTGTTGCTATATTGCTAGTTATAGTGTACTTTATAGGTAGTATACCATATTGTGACCTCATAGGCCCATGACCTGGAATGACCTTGACCCCAAAATTGTAGGAAAGATTCTTTGCGACCTTCCCTCTAGGACCCTGGTCCGCCTTTAGCTTATTCCTTTGTTTTTCTCGCATAATTATGGCATTTCCCAATAGGTCCCCAGCATGACAAAGATTTTATTCTATGACCTCGTTTCACCTTAAATATATTGATCTAGGTCAATGAAAATTGGCTATGTTGTAGATCGCCATAGCCCCCACCCACCCACCAACCGGCGTTTTTCTACGCCCGTTAGTTTCCGAGTTCTTAGAGGGGTCTACCAGGCCCCTCCACTGCACGCCAGTGCCAGACCCCTCTCCAGTGCGGGCGTTAAGGGGTAGCTGTTAAGCTTTAACTATTAATTGTATGGACCACTAATCCATAAGCATTAATGAAGCCAACAGAAAGACTATGAATATATTTTATTCTGAATACTTCTGAATTTCGAATCATTGACAACAACAAAAAAACGCGGAGTTAAAGACAAAACGTTCTGCAAACGATATTTGGTAAGCCGCAATTGCTGATTCGCAGAATTTCATATTATAATTCCACATCGCCCAGCATTGATGTTTGAGCACTTTTTGTCAACCGCAGGCTTGTCAGTTGTTCTTTCTATGGTTGCAGACGATGCTCGCCTGCTGGTTACCGTTCGGACATGACTTCGCTTCTATCGAGGCTCAACATATCCGGTGAGTGCCCATCGGAGGCGCACGATCAGAGGCCGGAAAAGCGTCTAAGTATCATCAACGGAACCCCGAACCAAATATGTGTGATGAAAAATGTTGAGGTCTGGCTTCTGGATTATTTGCCAGAACCTCTGAGTCGTTCTAAATCTTAAGCAACGTACTGCCAGACTGAGGGCAGTTCTCGCCCAGAGGTGAGCACAATATTCTCTATTTTGTCACCGCCTTGATCGATTTTGTCGCTAACGTTGTTTGCGAGTTGGTAGATTTGTCGATCTCTGGGCACGATGGTCTCTGTTGCGCAGGTGCCACGACACTGTCGAAGGACGATGGAGGAGACGAAGACGGCGGGGGTATGGACTGAGTGGTGTTTACATTTTTCTAGGTATAACTTGCGTTTCCTGAAAAACGACATTTCTGTTGTAATTGTATTCCACACAAGCATATGTCCAGGAATGCATAAATATGTCAGTAAGCAAAGAAGCATAGTGAGGTTGACGGCGCTCCCGTTTTAATGTTGGCGATACTATTGGATGATATGTGAAGCTCTTCTTTCTCCTCAAGTGGTTTTCTTAAATAGAGCCGATTTGGAGGAATTGACTGGAAATTGACTACATCACTGGTTTTATATTTGCCCTTAACCCTCTACCTCAGTCGCTAAGGAGATGAATGGTAAAAGACAGCGCATTGTCGGGAGTAAAATGAAGCCAACGTCAAGACAGCGACTCGCAGTTGTGTCAATGGACCTTGGCAGATCCAAAACTTTGACAAGAGTGGTCTGCTCATCTCCGTATTATCCTCGCTTGGTCTCTGAACCAATAGTTCTGCGTTCGACACATCTCCCTGCTACGTGGGAAAATTTAATTACAAGACAGCACCTTATTACCGTAGTTTGTCGCTATTTTTAAACAAAAATAATAACAGGCATTAAACTGTTGTGAGGTTTCATGTTTTCTCAAGGCAACGCGGACAAATTGAAATTTCTTTGCTCACCAGCCATATGACTTCCCACACTTATCCGACAACTAGATTTAATAGCAATCGAAATCACTCAAATTGTCAAGGCAAGAAAAAGACACTCAATCCAAATAACACGATTGTTCCTGGACTTTACAATTATAGTCTAGTTTTAGATATTTTTAAGTCGCAATATGAGCTCAAAATACGAGCTTAGAGTGGGTATTTGGTGCCCGCAGTGTCCCTCTGTCGACCCAGCAAAGCTTCTGTTAATTCCTATTTTCCTGGCAATGCACAAGATTCGTCAGCCGGCCGACACATTGAGCGATGGCCCGTTTTCTACTTTTTGTGCTCAGGTACCGCACGACCTATTCAGCGTTTCATGCACACCTCACGTCTGACTGAAGACTGGCATAAGTGCCTGTGCGTGTCTGCAGATGTGGGGAAAAACGCACGGCGCTTTTCAGGAAGCTGAGGTCACACCAGCTGCGCTGGCATGCACGCTCTTCAAACCGCTGTGCTGGAACAAAGCCAAAGGATAAGCACCCCGTCCAGACTCTAATGTTCGAATATGATGCAAGGTGCTGAGTGACAGCATGTCGTTACTTGGCGGCTAACCAAAAACCTCATGAACTTGTCTCACACTCCCCCGTAAATTGTTTTCCTGTGACATGCAGGTAACGAACTCACTGCAAGCAGACAGGCTGGGGAGAATTGGGGCGGCTGAATCACCTTTTCATTTTCAGCTGCTGTCTGAATTTTTGTCCACAGATGCCAATGTATTATAGCTACTTCATATTTGAAAATATCATTGGAGAGAACTTTTACTTGCTTGTAACATGGTATGTTTTATTTTCTCGCACACTGAGGTGTGTGACAATGATGTCGCTGCAGTTACGTCTCTGTGGTTGACGCGGTTCTTTGCGCTACAGGGTCAGGTCGAATCTAGAGGCTGAATCAGCTATCGGGGCCGGTCGCAGCGGCTCTCTGCGGTACAGGGTCGGGTCGTATCTAGAGGCTGAATCACCTCGCGGGGCCGGTCGCAGCGGCTCTCTGCGGTACAGGGTCAGGTCGTATCTAGAGGCTGAATCAGCTATCGGGGCCGGTCGCAGCGGCTCTCTGCGGTACAGGGTCAGGTCGTATCTAGAGGCTGAATCAGCTATCGGGGCAGGTAGCAGCCGCTCTCTGCGTTACAGGGTCAGGTCGAATCCAGAGGCTGAATCACCTCGCGGGGCCGGTCGCAGCGGCTCTCTGCGGTACAGGGTCAGGTCGTATCTAGATGCTGAATCACCTCTCGGGGCCGGTCGCAGCCGCTCTCTGCGTTACAGGGTCAGGTCGAATCTAGAGGCTGAATCACCTCTCGGGGCCGGTCGCAGCCGCTCTCTGCGTTACAGGGTCAGGTCGAATCTAGAGGCTGAATCACCTCTCGGGGCCGGTCGCAGCGGC
The DNA here is from genome assembly GCA_034440635.1 of Lepas anatifera. Taxonomy (NCBI): domain Eukaryota; kingdom Metazoa; phylum Arthropoda; class Thecostraca; family Lepadidae; genus Lepas; species Lepas anatifera. The sequence goes on from JAOTON010000898.1 coordinate 43,913, forward strand.
TTTCTGCGTTACAGGGTCAGGTCGAATCCAGAGGCTGAATCAGCTATCGGGGCAGGTCGCAGCCGCTCTCTGCGTTACAGGGTCGGGTCGTATCTAGAGGCTGAATCACCTCTCGGGGCCGGTCGCAGCCGCTCTCTGCGTTACAGGGTCAGGTCGAATCTAGAGGCTGAATCACCTCTCGGGGCCGGTCGCAGCGGCTTTCTGCGGTACAGGGTCAGGTCGTATCTAGAGGCTGAATCAGCTATCGGGGCCGGTCGCAGCGGCTCTCTGCGGTACAGGGTCAGGTCGTATCTAGAGGCTGAATCAGCTATCGGGGCCGGTCGCAGCGGCTCTCTGCGGTACAGGGTCAGGTCGTATCTAGAGGCTGAATCAGCTATCGGGGCCGGTCGCAGCGGCTCTCTGCGTTACAGGGTCGGGTCGTATCTAGAGGCTGAATCAGCTATCGGGGCCGGTCGCAGCGGCTCTCTGCGGTACAGGGTCAGGTCGTATCTAGAGGCTGAATCAGCTATCGGGGCCGGTCGCAGCGGCTCTCTGCGTTACAGGGTCGGGTCGTATCTAGAGGCTGAATCAGCTATCGGGGCCGGTCGCAGCGGCTCTCTGCGTTACAGGGTCGGGTCGTATCTAGAGGCTGAATCACCTCTCGGGGCCGGTCGCAGCGGCTCTCTGCGGTACAGGGTCAGGTCGTATCTAGAGGCTGAATCACCTCTCGGGGCCGGTCGCAGCGGCTCTCTGCGGCACAGGGTCGGGTCGTATCTAGAGGCTGAATCACCTCTCGGGGCCGGTCGCAGCGCGCGACGTGAACGCGAAGAGCCAGGTGGCGACTAAGTGAACAATCTATATATTTTGCTGCGCAGAAATATTTTCTAAACACGATAACTACGTACGAGTAATATCTCACTTCGTTCCTTATAATATTGCTTTGTTCTTGAATCGTATCCAAATTTTGAAGTTGAACTTGATTTGATGGTTTATTTGACTAATAATCTAATGGTGATTCAACTGATGATGACAATAGATTATTCATTTGGGCCAGGACGGGAAATGCGTTATAAAATAGAAAATAATTTTAATATTTTATGGCTGGAATAAATCGCTTCATAGGTACAATAAAAATCCATTACAAGGCTTCAGAAGTTTATAGATTCTTTAGTGATGCAGCAAAAAGCGTGGTTAGACGTTAATTGTATATTTGGCCCATCTCGTCGAATCGGGGGTGGATGGAAACAATCCTTGGTAACCGTATGATTGCCGATTTCAAACTGAATGTCCACGGTCATGCAATGACCAAGGATTATTTTTTAAAGCAAACGTAGCGTCAAGCTTCTGATCAGAGACGATGCCCAAATATAAAATCGCTGGTGCTATTCATTACCTCCCGGGACTCGAGGAGAGAGCCCAAATAACGTCCTGTCAGGCAATTATCCGTGTTACGTCTTGATGCGATCATGTTAAGAATGATGGAACGCATATTCCGCATGAAGCATTTTGAAAGTGTGACAGAAATTTTGCTTACAAAGTATGGCAAAAGGAGCACAGCTCCTGTTCCGGAGCAGAAGCGCTATCTCTGATAGTTTCTTCTTCAGAGAAGTTTTATCAAGCGCACTTTTTCTGAACCGACTTCCATCACTTTTTACTTTATGGTTTTCTAGATATTGCCGTTTCGGCATTCAAGTCATACTGCAACCAACCTCGGTCTCCTCTCCAGTATATTTACATAGGACTGAAATATTCATTTGTTAATGTCTGAGTAATTTAGTATCAAACTTGTTGAAGTCGATGCCGTCGATGGTAGATACAGTTTTGGCACAAATCGAGTATTCCTTCATAATGGAAAATGCGGTCTGGTAAAGATTGTTAGAGAGGTGAGCCGATATTCACATATATGTTTACTACTGGACTTACACCTAAAATTTATTTCAGTAATTTAGGGTTAAGAATGAATCATCAAAAATGAATATATGGATATATATATATATATATATATATATATATATATATATATATATATGATGAAGCCTCCTGTGATATCACATCTTTAATATCTTAACAACAATTAATGCATCTCTTCCAGCCTTCAAACATCAAAGTTGGTTATCAGAGTCGCTGATGACATAGTTTACAAAGCCATCTGTGTGCGCCAGTACTTGAAAGATAGCATTCATGTAACAAGTGATTCCGAGTCCCTCTAGTAAAATCGTCTGGTAAAGAAGCCTTCAAGGGGGCTTCAAGGAGGTCCATGGGTTGGGTCGGTTTTCATGTGTTTAATTGACTTCTCGCTGCGTGAAGACCGGTAGCCTCGGGCCGGTTTGCATGGAGCATCAGGTCAAATAGCTCGGGGCTCGCAGCCTGATACGGCATCGCGTCTCTCTCGCCGTCTCACAGTCTCATCGGTTCCACATCTCTCTCGATTCTTCCTTTACCTTCTTCCCGTCTCTCTCCTATTGTCACTCTTCTGATGTTTTTCTTTAGACTCGGCCTGTGCTCATAAATTATCAGAGATGTATCTGTGTGGCGCCTGCCGCCAGACTTGAACGCAGACGTTTTAATCTCCTGTCGTGTCTTTTTAAACATGCTTGTATGTGTAAGCGCGAATACGTGTCATGGCTACATATACAAATATATTTCCCAGCCCTGGGCTGCTATATCTGCTCCCATATGCCGTCCTATTTTTTTACATAATAACGATGATAGTTGCCTTGCTTTTAAGTTCCAAAGCTGTGCTACTTTAATTATGAATATGTGGCGCTTAGATGTTGCAGATATGTATTCATTTTTACTGCGATATCAGCACGAACCATATATGAATCAAGAACTTCTTATACGCGTGGCCATTGGTCAGGAGGGCTCCTTTTGCGTCCAGGGGATGCCAATTCTTCAGTTGTGGTCTATCAGAGGGGCACCAATTCACATCATTGGGGCGCCAATACTTGCATGCTGGAGGAGTGTAGGAAGCAACGTTTCAGGGGGTGCCGGGGCGGCTTCAAAGGGGGCCGGGGGCGCAGTCGGGGGCGCCAAATACGGGATTGGGGGAGCACCTGCCCCTTCTGCTGGATCCACCTGTTGCAGGAATATATCGGAGGCTTTAGCGCATATATTTCCTCCTGTTTAATCCATCGCGTCCAAATCACTCACCTCATTACAGCGTACAAGCCGTGCTGGCCCAGGAAGGGTGACGTTCGGTGCTGCGTTAATCCTAATCAGTGCCAGAAAATATACATATCGAAAGGATTGTCTGGTTGTGAGTAGAAACTTGAACGTGTGGGAAAACGGTGAGTATTGGGCAATATCGTGCAGTCCTGCTGAGGAACGTCGGAACGGGATGGTGGAGCTGACTCACTCCCGATACCTTGGTGGCTACTTCGCCCTCTTAAACGGCTTTGTCCCAAGCCTCTTAGCCCTGTAAATAGGTGGATATGTTCTCTTCTAAGTGACTCCACCGGGTCTGGGGGGACACAGAAGGCGGCTTTCCACCAGAATCGTCGCTATTCTCTACTATCTGGTCTGAACATCTGGCAGTAAAACTACCTGAGGACAGGACTGGACTGGACCTGATGATGGACAGGACTGGATATTACGTGGAACGACAGGAAAGACGCCCTCGGAAATTCCGCCCTGAATCTTCATCCCACAACCTGTTTCTGTGCAGCAAGGGACTTACCCTTCCCGGTCGAGCACTGCAGACCGGCGGCGCCCCGCGCCGGCTCACGCCCTGAGTGTTGCCGTTTTTCAGTCCGGTATCCACTCTTACTGGGATTTACGCACGTTAGGTGGGCGCACTGATCAAAATACCTTGGGATACCATTATTCACGTCAGCACACATCCATATTCAATTCAGGTATCATCTAGAAAAATGTAACCAATCTAGAGCATTTTGAAATGAGATAATACTGTCTTTGTCTGTGTTTGTTGGGAAGGATTCACAGTTTCGGATTTTGAAAGGAATGATAGGATACGCGAAACAGAAGATGTTTTCGTACGATACGCGAAACAGAAGATGATTTATCGCTGTAAAGCAGGCTTAGTCAATTTTCTGTTCGCTACGTAGGCATGGGTGCCTCAGTGGAAGCAACCCGCTTCTCTAGCCAAGTGGTTCGGGCCAAACCCTTCGGCAGGTTTCCTCCACGGTTCCTAATCCCTCCAGATAGGGCAGGCATGGAGTTCTAAACACCAAATGACGTAGTTGATGCATCGTTGAATTGGCTGGCCCGTTGAATTCCATTATTGCTAATATGTTAATCGCATAGTCAAGCACAGGCGATCATAATACGACATTGTTGATTTCTTCCTGTTCTAGTCCGGCTGAGAGAATATTACATGATTCTACAAATTTGTTCCATGTCCCATCGGTATGCACAGCGTGCAATTTCCCAGTGGTACTTGACACCAGTCATCCCAAACAGAATTGACAACGAATTACCGTTTGTTTTTGCACGCCCACAAAAAGTGGCATCTCAGGTATGTTCCGTACCCGCCTGCGTGAGTGATGAGAGCCTCGAGGAGCCCCATGGTGGATTTTCCAGACACCCTGCTGGGCTTTCTGCCAGGTCGGTCACTGCGAGGGGAGGGTGCCATTCCAGACGGGGCAGTGGAGTGGTGAAGTCGAGGGGAGAGCTGCCGGTCCAGTGGTCTTGGAAGGAGGGGGCTCGATGCGTGAGTGGGCTACATAGTGGCTCAGGCAGGAAAATAAGCAAGTGTGATACTACATATTGTGATCGGAATTATTGGATGAGTGTGATGCCGCTTTTGGTTCTGATTTTGCTGGGGCTGCTGGTGAGCGCTGAGGCGTTTTCTAACGGAGAAGTTCCTGTCCCCGAGTTTGACTTCGAGCCGGGTGTCATCAAGGTCGCCATTCCGAAGACCTCGCCCTCAATGACGTTAGCTGCCATACACCTGACCATCGGGAAGCCGGTCCCCGGCACAAAGGCAGGCAGGTTCAACCAGGATCTGAGAGAAGACGGCAGGTTCTTCCGCGGTGACATCATCTCCAACTGGGAAACGGGCGATACCATATACTACTGGGTATACGTCATCGTTGACGGCCTGGGATACCACCGTCTCAACCAAAATCACATTATTCGAGCTCGCAGCCAAATACCATCGAAGGGCGGCAGCCGGCCGTCGGGGGGCGACAGCGGTCCTTTTGAGGTTCCCACGCCACAGTTCCACCTGTCGCCGTACACGGTGACGGTGACGGTGCCGGCTCTGCCGGGCGTCTCGCTGGCTGCCGTCCACTTCAGCCTCAACACTCCGGTGCCGGGCGTGCAGGCCGGCCGCTACAACCAGGACCTGCAGCGGTCCGGCGACGCCTTCGTCGGCGTCTTCAACGTACCCGACTGGAAGCCCGGCGATGTCATTCACTACTGGGTGTACGTCGTACATGACGGACTCGGAAAACACAAGCTTGGCCAAACATACGTTATCCCGAATGTGGACGGAGCGGTGCCGGAACCAGGTACGCAGGAAGGCCCTCCGGCTGGGACTGATTCTCCGCCGATGTCTCCACTGCTCCCGCAGAAATGTGGCAACCGCAGCACCTTCGACCTGCTGCAGGCATTGGATGGAAGCACACTCCGTGTGCACGGCGGAAAGCCTGCCTCAGACGGGGAGTACCCGTGGCAGGTGCAGCTTCTCAAGCTGGAAGGCATCGGCTACTCCCATCTCTGCGGCGGCATCATCATCTCGGACCGGCACGTGCTGACGGCGGCCCACTGTCTGACGGAGGTGACGGAGCGGCGCCTGCTGGTTGTGGTGGGTCAGTACGACCGACGCACCGCCGACGACCCCGAGCAGCAGACGTTCGGCGTGCAGTCGATGCAGAAGCACAGTCGCTACAGCACCGACAGACTGGTGGGGTACGCGCACGACATCGCCGTGCTGCTGCTGAGGCCGGTCGGCGGCTGCGGCATCAGGTTCGGCGACTACGTCCAGCCGCTGTGTCTGCCCCGCGGCGACGAGGCCCTCAACGAGCACACCGCCTGCCTGGTCTCCGGCTGGGGTCGGCAGGACGAGTCGCGCGAGTTCCCTGACCTGCTGCACGGCGGCGTGGTGCCCTACGTCACCCCCAGCTACTGCAGCTCCGAGGAGGTCTGGGGCAGCCTCTACAACGACACCAACCAGCTGTGCGCCGGCTTCACGGCGGGGGGCGCTGACGCGGTGGATGCCTGCGAGGGCGACTCAGGCGGCCCTCTCGCCTGCCAGGACAGCCAGGGCCGCTGGAAGGCCACCGGCATCGTCTCCTGGGGCTCTCCCGAGTGCAAAGCGTTGCCCGTCTATGTGGGCGTGTACACGCGTGTCTCCAGCTACACTGAATGGATCGTCCAGACCATAGAGTACCTCTGCGAAGGTTATTTTCCTTGTCCATGATAAAGTTTTCAATGCCAACTATCTACAACCTTGGTCGACGCACACAATAATGAAAATTGTAGTATGGTTTCGAAATTCAGTCAGGAGGCTCAACATTTTCACTGCTGCAAATCACTTTGATTCCTTTGTTCGCTGAATCACCTTATATTGCATGAAAATGGCATGGAGGCCTAAGACTTAGCACGCAAGGTCAACGCAGCTCGCATTTAGTGGAGATTTTGGCGTTTACGCTGTTTTACCTTTAGGACCCGTTAGTGTTATAGACATTCTGGTGCCAGCGATGAAGCTCATAAAGCAAGACGGGAACATGCGCTCAGCCAAGTGGTGTTCAAGTAAAATCATTATCTCACCACATACATGAGGTTAATCGTGCCAAATGGTGGGGCAGATTCGGAAATGTTAATGGCAGATTTCCCAAAAGGGAGCAAATGCCAATAATTGCACGGTAAGGGAATGTCCAGTGAATTTCAGTTTTTCTGCTTTTGTGTCATTTTTGGTGTGTTAGCTAGAAAAGATAAGCTAAATAAAAAGAAAGAAAATATTTCACGTGACCAAGCTATAAAACAAAAAAGCATTCAGCCCTGTGCGAGTTTGGGAACAACGGTGATTTACTGCATGCAGCAATATTTAGTTGAGATTAACCCCGGATCGTGGCTTCCAGGGGCGCGAGAGCAATGTCTAATACACATTCAACAACAGCAAGCAGATGTTTGTCATCGGAAGGAAAGAAGGAAGAATGCTGATATGTCTTGCTGGGATCCCTTTTGGAAAAAATTGCATGTGATTACTGGGATGAATACGATAGTTGCACGGCAATGGACCGTCAATGAATTTGTTTTTTTCTTTTTATTTAGTTTTTGGTGTGTAAAGATAAGCAAAAAGCGAAAGAAGTTATTTCACGTGACCAAGCTATAGGAAAAGCATTCAGCTTTGGGCGAGTTTGGGAACAACGGTGATTTACTGCATGCAGCAATATATAGTTGTGATTAACCCCGGGTCGTGGCTACCATGGGCCCGAGAGCAATGTCTAGGTAATACACATTCAACAACAGCAAGCAGATGTTTGTCATCGGAAGAAAGTAAGGAAGAATGCTGGTATGTCTTGCTGAGATCCCTTTTGGAAAAAATTGCATGTGATTACTGGGATGAATATGGCAGTTTGAAACATTTTGGACTGATAAAAGTGGTCTGTTTTACTGACGCTGCAGTTACTCGCGTACCTCGGGTAGCCAAACCCGTAAGGTTACGTTTGGCTGCAAAGGTCATTATCATATTGGCCTAGGAAAATTTTAGGCATGTTGTTGCTCGTGCAGAAGATTAAAAATGTCTGTAAGCACCAGGGGTGTAATTTTCTATCTCTTTGGGGGTGCCTGAGCACCCCCAATCCTAATTTGAGCACCCCCAATCATGTGCTGAGCACCCCCAATACATGTGCCGCCCCTGGCTTGCCACTGCCGCCCAGAACGGTGTCACGCTATCTCATCACTGCCGACCTGATTCATTCCGCCCCTAACAAGTTTTCCCGTCCCGAGGTTTATTATTTCCACCCTGATTGATTCCAACTCTGCCTCATCAATGCCGCGTGGCTTATCACTTTCGCCCTGATTTGTGACGCCACATCACTGCCACTCCCACCTGATCACTGCCGCCAACAGTAAATCACTGCCGCCCCCTCCCTGAATGACTATTGCCTCCTTTGGCTCATCACTGATCAGCACTAACACCCCTGGTTTATCACTGCGGCCTTGATTCATGCCGGCTCTGGCTAATCAAAGCTGTCCCCGTGATATTTCTCCACCCTTATACATACGTGATCCTCCTGGTTAGTCACTGTCACTCTCCAAATCATCACTGCCGCCCCCTGGCTGATCACTGCCACCCCCTGGCTGATACCTGCCGCCCCCTGACTGATAACTGCCGCCCCTTGGCTCAAACCTGCTGCCCCATACTAATTGATAACTTCCGCCCCTGGCTGATAACTGCCGCCCCCTGGCTGATCACTACCGTCCCCTGACTGATAACTGCCGCCCCTCGGCTGATAACTGCCGCCCCTGGCTGATCACCGACGCCCCTGACTGATCACTGCCGGCCCCTGGCTGATCACTGCCGCCCCTCACTGATAAATGCCGCCCCCTGACCGATAACTGCCGCTCCCTGGCTGATCTCAGTAGCCCCCTGGCTGATCCCTGCCGCCCCCTGGATGTTCACTGCCGCCCCCTGACTGATTATTTCCGCTCCCTGCCTGGTAACTGCCGCCCCTGGCTGGTCACTGCCGCCCGTGGCTAATCATTGCCGCCCCCTGAATTATAACTACCACTCCCTGGCTGATAACTTCCACCCCTGTCTGATCACTGCCGCCTTCTGGCTGATAATTGCCGCCCCCTGACGGATAACTGCCGCCCCTTGGCTGCTAGCTGCATCCCCTGGCTGATCACTGCCGCCCCTGGCTGATCCTTGCCGTCCCATGGAAGATCACTGCCGCCCCCTGGCAGATCGCTGCCGCCCCCTGACTGATCACTGCCGCTCCTGACCGATACTGCCGCCCCCTGGCTGTTAACTGCAGCCTCCTGACTGATAACTGCCGCCCCTCTGACTGATAAATGACACCCCTGCTTGATCACCGACACTCCTGACTGTAAACTGCCGCCCCTGGTTCATCGCTTACGTCTCCCGGGGCAATGAGTATCCTGGGGATATCTGGGTAGTGAACGTTCTGGGGGAGCATCCTTCTTTGGATATAACTGGCATCAAGTCATACCCGAGGAGCGTTAGTTTTAGTGCCATATATTCATCCTAGTAGTCTTTCAAATTTTACATAACGTCGAGTTTCATGTTACCTTATCACTGACCCTAGTGTGTCGTATGAAACTGACTGCCATTTTTCAGTGTCTATATTTCATTTTATTGTGTTTACTTATTTCATATATGCTTTTATATAATCTTCTGATACAATTTTCTCAGACTGACCTGTTTTGCCACCTGGCTTGTTGAAACTTGGGCGGAAATGCCCTATTTAGGTAATTTATTTAGTGTTATGGGCGCCGTATGATCCTAGATATCGACGCGCCCTAAAACCCAAATATGATGATGGACCATCTCCCTGGCTGATCACTGCTGCCCCTGGTTTATCATTGCCGCCCTAATTCATGCTGCCTCTGGCTCATCGATGCTGTTCCCGGCATATTTTAACCCAAATGCCCATCGCCCCGACTCATTGCTACCTCCCTTAGTTCATCACTGCCGCACTCAGGCTGATCACTGTCTCCCCTGGTTCATCACTGCCGCCATGATTAATCACTGATCCTCTGGTTCACCCCCCCCTTCGGCTAATAAATGCTCTCCCTGTTTTTTATTAACCCATGTATGAGCGGCCCCTGGTTAGACACTTCCTCTCTCGAATACTCACTGCCGCCCCCGGCTGATCACTGCCGCCCCCGGCTTATCACTGCCGAGGAGACCAATCCGGCCATGGCCCCTAAAACTGGTCAAACTAAGGCCCTGCTGTCAGCACAGTTTTGTCAGCAGGAATCTCTAACACCCTTCCAGAGAGTAAACGGCAGCCCACTATCGTCTAATCGTTATATGTTTGCGTATTGGAGGAATTCCCCAAACCGAGTAAATGGTAGCCTGCTGCTGTCGTGCTTTTACTATTTTAGTGTCAGCCAGGAGTGAAATTATTATCTCTTTCGGGTGTGCAAGCAGCCCCATCATGACTTGAGCACCCCCAATTCACGTGTCGCACCCTGGCTCAGCATTGCTGCCCTGATTCATGCCGTCTCCGTCTTACCACTGTGATTCATGCCGCCCCCGGCTCATCACTACTACCCTGATTTATGCCGCCATGGTTCATCACTGCCGCCTCTTGCCTATCACTGCCCATTGCCTACTTATCACTGCCGCCCTGTTTCAAACAGCACCCGGCTCATCACTGCTGTCAGTGGCTCACCAGTGCTATCCCCGCCTTATCACTGCCGCCCTGCTTAATGCCGCCCCCAGCACATCATTACCGCCTCGGCCAATGAATGCCGCCTAAAAGTTGGAACCGGTGTGACCCGAAACTCACTATTCAGTTCGGTAACAGCCTTGTCAAAACAACATCATATGCTATGATCCTGGGTGTCTTCGACGACTCAGCCCTGGCCTGGGAAAAACAAGTCTCACAAGTAACTCGTAGCTGTTACGGCACCCTCACCTCGCTTAAGCTGCAAAATCACACCAGAGACCAGAAAACCACTAGTTCAAGCCTCGTGCTCCCACATATATAGTGTTGCATGACTGTATGGGGAGGCTGCAAGGTCACTCAAAAACATCGCATCCAGAAAGTTTTGAATTTTGGCACACACACCGCAAAGGGACTGAGCAAACGTGAGCACGTGACCCCAGTCCTCCAATCCCTGGGTTAGCCGACGTTTCCTGATCTGCTGAAGAAACGTGACATACAATGATAAAAAGTGTGCTCCGACGACTCTGGCAGTGCACTGTCGCGATCAGTTCCGCGTCGCTCCAAAATCTCTAGCTGGAGCACACGCGGGACCGACTTCGATATGCTAGAACTCCCAAGGATGAGAACGGAAAAAGCCAAACAAAGTTTTCGTTTCAGGGAGGGCGGGGGGTAGAAGCATTGAATGGTAGGATATGTATAGCAGGCATTTGGGAAAGAGGATAGGCTAGAAATGAACTGACTAGTTGAAATTGTTTTTATCTACAACGGTCATGCTGTGTAAAGTATTGCATGGTTTGCGAAGGTGCGTACTCCTATGTGTGCTTGTGATTGAGGGCTGAAAATTCATGCATTATGGAGAGTTCAATATCTATCTATATATCTATGTATCTCACTGCTGCCCTCGCCTTATCACTTCCCCTCTGATTCGCGCTGCTCTTAGTTCAAAGCTAATGCCTCTGTCTTGTCACTGCCGCCCTCGACTTATGACTTTGCCCCGTTTCTTGCCGACCCGGCCAATCGCTGTCGCCCCCAGATTATCACTTTCATTCTAATCTGTGCCGTTCTTGGTCCATTACTGCCGCCCTGGGCAGTTATGCAGCACTGGTTCTTACCGCCTCTGTGTGTTAGGGTAAGCAATAAAGGGCGCTGGGGAGAAAATAAAGGGCATGCACGGGTACAGCGGAGTTAGCTCATTTATCAATATTTACAGGATAATACACACATTGTTTGGAGCGCTGTCGGTGTTTTGCTTTCTTTTCACATAGTGATTAAGTCCTTTGCTTTCGTTTCAATTTCCATCCACTCTGCCATTCCGAAGGTAAAATTTAACCCCGCAAAACTGATATAGATCATTCGTGAACAAATTTACAACTCATTTGGATTCTTTTAAGACGTATATGTAGCTTTGGGATGCAGTGACGGATCTATTCGGTCGGTTTGGGAGGGCAAACCAAAGTCAAAAGTGGAAAAGCAAAAAAGTCACGCCGTGAAAGCTACGCTACATTATCACTTGCCGGTCTAATTTAGGGTATTTGAGGAGAAAAGCAAAAAAAGCGTCACGGGTTGGAAAAGATGGGCTCGCAATACTTTTTCCAGTCCAAGACCTAATATTTACACTGAACTTAACTGGTTCTGTTTGGAGTTGAGAGTTGAAGCATTAAAATCTTGCTTATAAACTTAAAAGGAGTCGGGCGAAAAAGGAGGTCGATCACTTGGGGGGGCAAAAACATAGTTTTGTCCCGAGCTTTTCCGTTGGGGGGTAAATGGCATTTTTGCCTCCCCTTGGATCCGCCACTGTTGGGATGTCGCCAAAAAACAAACATGTTTGGCAAATGCTGTATAATACCTGCGCAACATTAAAATAGAATGTGCCCTGTGCTATAAAAGGCGCTGAAAAGCAATGAATAACAGATTCGGTGCAATGAAGGGGTGCCGCCCCTGCAACACCGCCACCCCTATGGGATGCCGCCCCCATGGGCTGACACCCCCAAAGATTTTGGGGAAATTACACCCCTGGTAAGCACGTTTCTATGATGTTCCGTTAGTAACAGATGGCGCAAAAGCACATCGTGACCGTGTTTCACGTGATTTCAGCATGTAACCTTTCAGGGCATCATCCAAAATATAGTGTTATGTGTGTGCTGAGATGTTGAAAGACCGGAGGTTGGAGCCAGAATGTATTGAAAAAGAGATGGGCCGAGTTTAAATAGTGCTGGGGAGTGGCACGAATGGGTCACATGGGTGGTGACGCATTGTGTCTGCTGCTGCGTGAGATGGCCGACACGTTGGTTGCAGGGTCTGGCACGTGAGTGCCTGGCCCGTGCCTAGCCATCCCCTGCGCAGCTGCTACACCCATGTTTCCACATATGACATCATCCCCCATACGGTAATGAGTGGAACGAATTTAACTATACATACGTTAACAGAAATACAGTGCAGGTATTGTTTCAATTCATACAATAGAGGTATTACCCATACAATTACATACATACAATAAACATGAAGAGAATGACCAGTACGCAAAGTCTCATTGGGAATGTGAGACGTGACCGACAGACCTGAATTAAGAATAGGCGATAAGAAACCTATAACTTGAATATGCAAAACACCAAGCTGAGCGAGTAAACCATTAGTATAGTTGGAGCATCCACGCTGAGACCCTCGGATCACAGTATTGTCTATTGGCACTTGTCCATAAATCTTAATGCTTGCATTATTTTCTGTTTCTATTTGCTAGTCTTGTATCTTGCTGATTGTTATGTTGTTGCGTTATAGACTTCTGAGTCTCGAGGTTGTGGTATGGACTTCTGAGTTATTTGTTATCCGCCGTCAGCGTTGATGAGGCAGCGCCGTTTTGCGTTAGCGCCGTTTTGGGTAGACGTTTTGCGTGACTGGCGGGAGTCACAAGTTCAGCGGCGGCTAGAACTTGGTGATGCTGGCGCGTAATGGATGGGGCGCCAGGTGCCAAATGCCGGGGCCGAATGTAGCGGAGGCGCCCGGGAGGTGTGCCGAGGTATCATCACATGGAGTTCCTGAGTGATCAGGTTTGCTCAGGGTGGAATCTGATAGTGACTGGGCGTTCAGGTCTGTCAGGCTGCGTAGAGGTCCTGCGGGAAGTAAACAGGTAGATCAGATACAAAACGGGAGTAACGACAAGAGTTTCAGATAATACTAATGACAATGGGATAGTGAGGCAGACAATATTACAACGGAAGACAGTGAAACATATAAACACAGACAATCAAGTGCCAGGAGTTCAGTAAAAAGCTAAAAGAATATACAGTACTTTTTACATCCGGGGCCAATCCGCCCTTCTTCAAGGCTTGCTGTAAATGATGACATGTTTTGCGAGGGCAGATGTAGCTGGAGTCCAAGGTTGAGTGACTGGGCCGCGGTTTTTGTGCAGGTGTATTGTTCCTCTCGGGCAGTTTAAGCGCGGCTTCAGCGGAATGGTCAGCAGCGGCGCGGCCGAATGATGTAAACAATTGGCCTGGCGGGTAGCGCTAGGCCAGCTAGACAGTCGCGCCGACTTTTTTGTTGACCATGGGTGGAGATGCGTATGTCTGGGGTCAGCGATGACTGACGGCTGCACTTGGCGGCAGGAACGGCGGCGGCGGCAGTGACAGTCCTGTGTCTGGTCACTGCTCCAGAGGTGTTGGTGGTCCGGAATCTTGAACATGCAACCTAACACACTGAATTCAAAAGAAAGCAAGGCAATGAATTACGTTAAGGCGCAATATCCTTAGGGGTTACATGTCGGGGCGCCACTAGGTGATAAGGGGGAAGGTTCACCAAGATACATGAGACCTGGGCCATTTGGTCGGTGAACCAAAGGGGAGGAAAGTAATTGGCCATTTTATGACGAGATCCAAAATGCAGACAAAGAAGTAAAATTACCGTTACGTTACGGTCTGCAGATGTTACGTTACTGGTGAAGGAGGGGCAGGGGAGGGAGAAGGTGAAGCGAGACAATTGACTGTAACGGGATCGAGTAAAATTTTCGGACGGAGGAGTCGGTTGACCACTGCTGCCACCAGTGTTATGTGTGTGCTGAGATGTTGAAAGACCGGAGGTTGGAGCCAGAATGTATTGAAAAAGAGATGGGCCGAGTTTAAATAGTGCTGGGGGAGTGGCACGAATGGGTCACATGGGTGGTGACGCATTGTGTCTGCTGCTGCGTGCGATGGCCGACACGTTGGTTGCAGGGTCTGGCACGTGAGTGCCTGGCCCGTGCCTAGCCATCCCTGCGCAGCTGCTACACCCATGTTTCCACATATGACATTATAAGCAGGATTTTGGTGCTTCAACTCTCAACTCTAAGTGTAAATATTGGGCCTTGGTCGCAAAAAAGTCTCTCGAGCCCATATTTTTTTACTCCGAGACGTTTTTTTTTGCTTTTCGACTTTGGCTTGCCCCTCCCAAACCGACCGGCTAGATTCGCCACTGGTCATGGCTACATATACAAATATATTTCCCAGCCCTGGGCTGCTATATCTGATCCCATATGCCGTCCTATTTTTTTCATAATAACGATGATAGTTGCCTTGCTTTTAAGTTCCAAAGCTGTGCTACTTTAATTATGAATATGTGGCGCTTAGATGTTGCAGATATGTATTCATTTTTACTGCGATATCAGCACGAACCATATATGAATCAAGAACTTCTTATAGGCGTGGACATTGGTCAGGAGGGCTCCTTTTGGGTCCAGGGTATGCCAATTCTTCAGTTGTGGTCTGTCAGAGGGGCCCCAATTCACATCATGGGGGCGCCAATACTTGCATGCTGGAGGAGTGTAGGAAGCGACGTTTCAGGGGGTGCTGAGGCTGCTTCAAGGGGGCCGGGGGCGCAGTCGGGGGCGCCAAATACGGGATTGGGGGGAGCACCTGCTCCTTCTGCTGGATCCACCTGTTGCAGAAATATATCGGAGGCTTTAGCACATATATTTCCTCCTGTTTAATCCATTGCGTCCAAATCACTCACCTCATTACAGCTTACAAGCCGCGCTGGCCCAGGAAGGGTGACGCTCGGTGCTGCGTTAATCCTAATCAGTGCCAGAAAATATACATCTCAAAAGGATTGTATGATTGTGAGAAGAAAATTAAACGTGTGCGAAAATGGTGAGCATTGGGCAATATCGTGCAGTCCTGCTGAGAACCGTCGGAACGGGATGGTGGAGCTGACTCACTCCCGATACCTTGGTGGCTACTTCGCCCTCTTAAACGGCTTTGTCCCAAGCCTCTTAGCCCTGTAAATAGGTGGATATGTTCTCTTCTAAGGGACTCCACCGGGTCTGGGGGACACAGAAGGCGACTTTCCACCAGAATCGTCGCTATTCTCTACTATCTGGTCTGAACATCTGGCAGAAAAACTACCTGAGCTCCGACGGCCCATCTTTCTTTGCGGTAATACTTATATGTAGCATATGCTGGAGGAGCTGTAACTGTGCACAGCGTGAACGTCACTCGGACTAGCCCTGACGAATGATGGACAGGACTGGATATTACGTGGAACGACAGGAAAGACGCCCTCGGAAATTCCGTCCTGAGTCTTCATCCCACAATCTGTTTCTGTGCAGCAAGGGACTTACCCTTCCCGGTCGAGCACTGCAGACCGGCGGCGCCCCCGCGCCGGCTCACGCCCTGAGTGTTGCCGTTTTTCAGTCCGGTATCCAGTCTTACTGGGATTTACGCACGCTAGGTGGGCGCACTGATAAAAAATACCTCGGGATACCATTACTCACGTCAGTACACATCCATATTCAGTTCAGGTATCATCTAGAAAAATGTAACCAATCTAGAGCATTTTGAAATGGGATAATACTGTCTTTGTCTGTGTTTGTTGGGAAGCATTCACAGTTTCGGATTTTGAAAGGAATGATAGGATACGCGAAACAGAAGATGATTTATCGTAGGATATGCGAAACAGAAAATGATTTATCGCTGTAAAGCAGGCTTAGTTAATTTTCAGTTCACTACGTAGATATGGGTGCCTCAGTGGAAGCAACCCGCTTCTCTAGCCAAGTGGTTCGGGCCAAACCCCTCGGCAGATTTCCTCCACGGTTCCTAATCCCTCCAGATAGGGCAGGCATGGAGTTCTAAGCACCAAATGACGTAGTTGATGCATCGTTGAATTGGCTGGCCCGTTGAATTCAATTATTGCTAATATGTTAATCGCATAGTCAAGCACAGACGATCATAATTCGACATTGTTGATTTCTTCCTGTTCTAGTCCGACTGAGAGAATATTACATGATTCTAAAAAAATTAATGTCCCATTGGTATGCACAGCGTGCAATTTCCCAGTGGTACTTGATACCAGACATCCCAAACAGAACTGACAACGAATCACCGTTTGTTTTTGCACGCCCACAAAAAGTGGCATCTCAGGTATGTTCCGTACCCGCCTGCGTGAGTGATGCGAGCCTCGAGGAGCCCCATGGTGGATTTTCCAGACACCCTGCTGGGCTTTCTGCCAGGTCGGTCACTGCGAGGGGAGGGTGCCATTCCAGACAGGGCAGTGGAGTGGTGAAGTCGAGAGGTGAGCTGCCGGTCCAGTGGTCTTGGAAGGAGGGGGCTCGATGCGTGAGTGGGCTACATAGCGGCTCAGACAGGAAAATAAGCAAGTGTGATACTACATATTGTGATCGGAATTATTGGATGAGTGTGATGCCGCTTTTGATTCTGATTTTGCTGGGGCTGCTGGTGAGTGGTGAGGCGTTTTCTAACGGAGAAGTTCCTGTCCCCGAGTTTGACTTCGAGCCGGGTGTCATCAAGGTCGCCATTCCGAAGACCTCGCCCTCAATGACGTTAGCTGCCATACACCTGACCATCGGGGAGCCGGTCCCCGGCACAAAGGCAGGCAGGTTCAACCAGGATCTGAGAGAAGACGGCAGGTTCTTCCGCGGTGACATCATCTCCAACTGGGAAACGGGCGATACCATATACTACTGGGTATACGTCATCGTTGACGGCCTGGGATACCACCGTCTCAACCAAAATCACATTATTCGAGCTCGCAGCCAAATACCATCGAAGGGCGGCAGCCGGCCGTCGGGGGGCGACAGCGGTCCTTTTGAGGTTCCCACGCCACAGTTCCACCTGTCGCCGTACACGGTGACGGTGACGGTGCCGGCTCTGCCGGGCGTCTCGCTGGCTGCCGTCCACTTCAGCCTCAACACTCCGGTGCCGGGCGTGCAGGCCGGCCGCTACAACCAGGACCTGCAGCGGTCCGGCGACGCCTTCGTCGGCGTCTTCAACGTACCCGACTGGAAGCCCGGCGATGTCATTCACTACTGGGTGTACGTCGTACATGACGGACTCGGAAAACACAAGCTTGGCCAAACATACGTTATCCCGAATGTGAACGGAGCGGTGCCGGAACCAGGTACGCAGGAAGGCCCTCCGGCTGGGACTGATTCTCCGCCGATGTCTCCACTGCTCCCGCAGAAATGTGGCAACCGCAGCACCTTCGACCTGCTGCAGGCATTGGATGGAAGCACACTCCGTGTGCACGGCGGAAAGCCTGCCTCAGACGGGGAGTACCCGTGGCAGGTGCAGCTTCTCAAGCTGGAAGGCATCGGCTACTCCCATCTCTGCGGCGGCATCATCATCTCGGACCGGCACGTGCTGACGGCGGCCCACTGTCTGACGGAGGTGACGGAGCGGCGCCTGCTGGTGGTGGTGGGTCAGTACGACCGACGCACCGCCGACGACCCCGGGCAGCAGACGTTCGGAGTGCAGTCGATGCAGAAGCACAGCCGCTACAGCACCGACAGACTGGTGGGGTACGCGCACGACATCGCCGTGCTGCTGCTGAGGCCGGTCGGCGGCTGCGGCATCAGCTTCGGCGACTTCGTCCAGCCGCTGTGTCTGCCCCGCGGCGACGAGGCCCTCGACGAGCACACCGCCTGCCTGGTCTCCGGCTGGGGTCGGCAGGACGAGTCGCGCGAGTTCCCTGACCTTCTGCACGGCGGCGTGGTGCCCTACGTCACCCCCAGCTACTGCAGCTCCGAGGAGGTCTGGGGCAGCCTCTACAACGACACCAACCAGCTGTGCGCCGGCTTCACGGCGGGGGCGCTGACGCGGTGGATGCCTGCGAGGGCGACTCAGGCGGCCCTCTCGCCTGCCAGGACAGTCAGGGCCGCTGGAAGGCCACCGGCATCGTCTCCTGGGGCTCTCCCGAGTGCAAAGCGTTGCCCGTCTATGTGGGCGTGTACACGCGTGTCGCCAGCTACACTGAATGGATCGTCCAGACCATAGAGTACCTCTGCGAAGGTTATTTTCCTTGTCCATGATAAAGTTTTCAATGCCAACTATCTACAACCTTGGTCGACACACACCATAATGAAAATTGTAGTATGGTTTCGAAATTCAGTCAGGAGGCTCAACATTTTCACTGCTGCAAATCACTTTGATTTTTTTGTTCGCTGAATCACGTTATATTGCATGAAAGTGGCATGGAAGCTAAGACTTAGCACGCAAGGTCAACGCAGCTCGCATTTAGTGGAGATTTAGGCGTTTACGCCGTTTTACCTTTAGGACCCGTTAGTGTTATAGACATTCTTGTGCCAGCGATGAAGCTCATAAAGCACGACGGGAACATGCGCTCAGCCAAGTGGTGTTCAAGTAAAACCATTATCTCACCACATACATGAGGTTAATCGTGCTAAATGGTGGGGCAGATTCGGAAATGTTAATGACAGATTTTCCAAAAGGGAGCAAATGCCAATAATTGCACGGTAAGGGAATGTCCAGTGAATTTCAGTTTTTCTGCTTTTGTGTCATTTTTGGTGTGTTAGCTAGAAAAGATAAGCTAAATAAAAAGAAAGAAAATATTTCACGTGACCAAGCTATAAAACAAAAAAGCATTCAGCCCTGTGCGAGTTTGGGAACAACGGTGATTTACTGCATGCAGCAATATTTAGTTGAGATTAACCCCGGATCGTGGCTTCCAGGGGCGCGAGAGCAATGTCTAATACACATTCAACAACAGCAAGCAGATGT
This sequence comes from Lepas anatifera, assembly GCA_034440635.1. Lineage (NCBI taxonomy): Eukaryota > Metazoa > Arthropoda > Thecostraca > Lepadidae > Lepas > Lepas anatifera. Next base: position 63,222 of record JAOTON010000898.1, read on the forward strand.
TTGTCATCGGAAGGAAAGAAGGAAGAATGCTGATATGTCTTGCTGAGATCCCTTTTGGAAAAAATTGCATGTGATTACTGGGATGAATACGATAGTTGCACGGCAATGGACTGTCCAATGAATTTCAGTTTTTCTTCTTTTTATTTAATTTTTGGTGTGTAAAAGATAAGCAAAAAAGCGAAAAGAGGTTATTTCACGTGACCAAGCTATAGGAAAAAAACATTCAGCTTTGGGCGAGTTTGGGAACAACGGTGATTTACTGCATGCAGCAGTATCTAGTTGTGATTAACCCCGGGTCGTGGCTTCCATGGGCCCGAGAGCAATGTCTAGGTAATACACATTCAACAACAGCAAGCAGATATTTATCATCGGAAGAAAGTAAGGAAGAATGCTGGTATGTCTTGCTGAGATCCCTTTTGGAAAAAATTGCATATTATTACTACTATATGACAGTTTGAAACATTTTGGACTGATAAAAGTGGTCTGCTTTACTGATGCTGCAGTTGCTCGCGGACCTTGGGTAGCCAAAACCCGTAAGGTTACGTTTGACTGCAAAGGTCATTATCATACTGGCTTAGGAAAATTTTAGGCATGTTGTTGCTCGTGCAGAAGATTAAAAATGTCTGTAAGCACCAGGGGTGTAATTTTCTATCTCTTTGGGGTGCCCGAGCACCCCCAATCCTAATTTGAGCACCCTCAATCATGTGCTGAGCACCCCCAATACATGTGCCGCCCCTGGCTTGCCACTGCCGCCCAGAACGGTGTCACGCTATCTCATCACTGCCGTCCTGATTCATTCCGCCCCTAACAAGTTTTCCCGTCCCGAGGTTTATTATTTCCACCCTGATTGATTCCAACTCTGCTTCATCAATGCCGCGTGGCCTATCACTTTCGCCCTGATTTGTGACGCCACATCACTGCCACTCCCACCTGATCACTGTCGTCAACAGTAAATCACTGCCGCCCCCTCCCTGAATGACTATTGCCTCCTTTGGCTCATCACTGATCAGCACTAACACCCCTGGTTTATCACTGCGGCCTTGATTCATGCCGGCTCTGGCTAATCAAAGCTGTCCCCGTTATATTTCTCCACCCTTATACATACGTGCTCCTCCTGGTTAGTCACTGTCACTCTCCGAATCATCACTGCCGCCCCCTGGCTGATCACTGCCACCCCCTGGCTGATACCTGCCGCCCCCTGACTGATAACTGCCGCCCCTTGGCTCAAACCTGCTGCCCCATACTAATTGATAACTTCCGCCCCTGGCTGATAACTGCCGCCCCCTGGCTGATCACTACCGTCCCCTGACTGATAACTGCCGCCCCTCGGCTGATAACTGCCGCCCTTGGCTGATCACCGACGCCCCTGACTGATCACTGCCGGCCCCTGTCTGATCACTGCCGGCCCCGGTCTGATCACTGCCGCCCCCTCACTGATAAATGCCGCCCCCTGACCGATAACTGGCGCTCCCTGGCTGATCACAGTCGCCCCCTGGCTGATCCCTGCCGCCCCCTGGATGTTCACTGCCGCCCCCTGACTGATTATTTCCGCTCCCTGCCTGGTAACTGCCGCCCCTGGCTGGTCACTGCCGCCCGTGGCTAATCATTGCCGCCCCCCTGAATGATAACTACCACTCCCTGGCTGATAACTTCCACCCCTGTCTGATCACTGCCGCCTTCTGGCTGATAATTGCCGCCCCCTGACGGATAACTGCCGCCCCTTGGCTGCTAGCTGCATCCCCTGGCTGATCACTGCCGCCCCTGGCTGATCCTTGCCGTCCCATGGAAGATCACTGCCGCCCCCTGGCAGATCGCTGCCGCCCCCTGACTGATCACTGCCGCTCCTGACTGATACTGCCGCCCCCTGGCTGTTAACTGCAGCCTCCAGACTGATAACTGCCGCCCCCTGACTGATAAATGACACCCCTGCTTGATCACCGACACTCCTGACTGTAAACTGCCGCCCCTGGTTCATCACTTACGTCTCCCGGGGCAATGAGTATCCTGGGCATATCTGGGTAGTGAACGTTCTCGGGGAGCATCCTTCTTTGGATATAACTGGCATCAAGTCATACCCGAGGAGCGTTAGTTTTAGTGCCATATATTCATCCTAGTAGTCTTTCAAATTTTACATAACGTCGAGTTTCATGTTACCTTATCACTGACCCTAGTGTGTCGTATGAAACTGACTGCCAGTTTTCAGTGTCTATATTTCTTTTTATTGTGTTTACTTATTTCATATATGCTTTTATATAATCTTCTGATACAATTTTCTCAGACTGACCTGTTCTGCCACCTGGCTTGTTGAAACTTGGGCGGAAATGCCCTATTTACGTAATTTATTTAGTGTTATGGGCGCCGTATGATCCTAGATATCGACGCGCCCTAAAACCCAAATATGATGATGGACCATCTCCCGGCTGATCACTGCTGCCCCTGGTTTATCATTGCCGCCCTAATCCATACTGCCTCTGGCTCATCGATGCTGTTCCCGGCATATTTTAACCCAAATGCCCATCGCCCCGACTCATTGCTACCTCCCTTAGTTCATCACTGCCGCACTCAGGCTGATCACTGTCTCCCCTGGTTCATCACTGCCGCCATGATTAATCACTGATGCTCTGGTTCACCCTCCCCTTCGGCTAATAAATGCTCTCCCTGTTTTTTTATTAACCCATGTATGAGCGGCCCCTGGTTAGACACTTCCTCTCTCGAATACTCACTGCCGCCCCCGGCTGATCACTGCCGCCCCCGGCTTATCACTGCCGAGGAGACCAATCCGGCCATGGCCCCTAAAACTGGTCAAACTAAGGCCCTGCTGTCAGCACAGTTTTGTCAGCAGGAATCTCTAACACCCTTCCAGAGAGTAAACAGCAGCCCACTATCGTCTAATCGTTATATGTTTGCGTATTGGAGGAATTCCCCAAACCGAGTAAATGGTAGCCTGCTGCTGTCGTGCTTTTACTGTTTTAGTGTCAGCCAGGAGTGAAATTATTATCTCTTTCGGGTGTGCAAGCAGTCCCATCATGACTTGAGCACCCCCAATTCACGTGTCGCACCCTGGCTCAGCATTTCTGCCCTGATTCATGCCGTCTCCGTCTTACCACTGTGATTCATGCCGCCCCCGGCTCATCACTACTACCCTGATTTATGCCGCCATGGTTCATCACTGCCGCCTCCTGCCTATCACTGCCACCCTGATTCATGCCAGCCCTGACTTATTACTGCCGCCCTGTTTCAAACAGCACCCGGCTCATCACTGCTGTCAGTGGCTCACCAGTGCTATCCCCGCCTTATCACTGCCGCCCTGCTTAATGCCGCCCCCCAGCACATCATTACCGCCTCGGCCAATGAATGCCGCCTAAAAGTTGGAACCGGTGTGACCCGAAACTCACTATTCAGTTCGGTAACAGCCTTGTCAAAACAACATCATATGCTATGATCCTGAGTGTCTTCGACGACTCAGCCCTGGCCTGGGAAAAACAAGTCTCACAAGTAACTCGTAGCTGTTACGTCACCCTCACCTCGCTTAAGCTGCAAAATCACACCAGAGACCAGAAAACCACTAGTTCAAGCCTCGTGCTCCCACATATATAGTGTTGCATGACTGTATGGGGAGGCTGCAATGTCACTCAAAAACATCGCATCCAGAAAGTTTTGAATTTTGGCACACGCACCGCAAAGGGACTGAGCAAACGTGGGCACGTGACCCCAGTCCTCCAATCCCCGGGTTAGCCGACGTTTCCTGATCTGCTGAAGAAACGTGACATACAATGATAAAAAGTGTGCTCCGACGACTCTGGCAGTGCACTGTCGCGATCAGTTCCGCGTCGCTCCAAAATCTCTAGCTGGAGCACACGCGGAACCGACTTCGATATGCTAGAACTCCCAAGGATGAGAACGGAAAAAGCCAAACAAAGTTTTCGTTTCAGGGAGGGCGGGGGGTAGAAGCATTGAACGGTAGGATATGTATAGCAGGCATTTGGGAAAGAGGATAGGCTAGAAATGAACTGACTAGTTGAAATTGTTTTTATCTACAACGGTCATGCTGTGTAAAGTATTGCATGGTTTGCGAAGGTGCGTACTCATATGTGTGCTTGTGATTGAGGGCTGAAAATTCATGCATTATGGAGAGCTCAATATCTATCTATATATCTATGTATCTCACTGCTGCCCTCGCCTTACCACTTCCACTCTGATTCGCGCTGCTCTTAGTTCAAAGCTAATGCCTCTGTCTTGTCACTGCCGCCCTCGACTTATGACTTTGCCCCGTTTCTTGCCGACCCGGCCAATCGCTGTCGCCCCCAGATTATCACTTTCATTCTAATTTGTGCCGTTCTTGGTCCATTACTGCCGCCCTGGGCAGTTATGCAGCACTGGTTCTTACCGCCTCTGTGTGTTAGGGTAAGCAATAAAGGGCGCTGGGGAGAAAATAAAGGGCATGCACGGGTACAGCGGAGTTAGCTCATTTATCAATATTTACAGGATAATACACACATTGTTTGGAGCGCTGTCGGTGTTTTGCTTTCTTTTCACATAGTGATTAAGTCCTTTGCTTTCGTTTCAATTTCCATCCACTCTGCCATTCCGAAGGTAAAATTTAACCCCGCAAAACTGATATAGATCATTCGTGAACAAATTTACAACTCATTTGGATTCTTTTAAGACGTATATGTAGCTTTGGGATGCAGTGACGGATCTATTCGGTCGGTTTGGGAGGGCAAACCAAAGTCAAAAGTGGAAAAGCAAAAAAGTCACGCCGTGAAAGCTACGCTACATTATCACTTGCCGGTCTAATTTAGGGTATTTGAGGAGAAAAGCAAAAAAAGCGTCACGGGTTGGAAAAGATGGGCTCGCAATACTTTTTCCAGTCCAAGACCTAATATTTACACTGAACTTAACTGGTTCTGTTTGGAGTTGAGAGTTGAAGCATCAAAATCTTGCTTATAAACTTAAAAGGAGTCGGGCGAAAAAGGAGGTCGATCACTTGGGGGGGGCAAAAACATAGTTTTGTCCCGAGCTTTTCCGTTGGGGGGTAAATGGCTTTTTTGCCTCCCCTTGGATCCGCCACTGTTGGGATGTCGCCAAAAAACAAACATGTTTGGCAAATGCTGTATAATACCTGCGCAACATTAAAATAGAATGTGCCCTGTGCTATAAAAGGCGCTGAAAAGCAATGAATAACAGATTCGGTGCAATGAAGGGGTGCCGCCCCTGCAACACCGCCACCCCTATGGGATGCCGCCCCCATGGGCTGACACCCCCAAAGATTTTGGGGAAATTACACCCCTGGTAAGCACGTTTCTATGATGTTCCGTTAGTAACAGATGGCGCAAAAGCACATCGTGACCGTGTTTCACGTGATTTCAGCATGTAACCTTTCAGGGCATCATCCAAAATATAGTGTTATGTGTGTGCTGAGATGTTGAAAGACCGGAGGTTGGAGCCAGAATGTATTGAAAAAGAGATGGGCCGAGTTTAAATAGTGCTGGGGGAGTGGCACGAATGGGTCACATGGGTGGTGATGCATTGTGTCTGCTGCTGCGTGAGATGGCCGACACGATGGTTGCAGGGTCTGGCACGTGAGTGCCTGGCCCGTGCCTAGACATCCCTGCGCAGCTGCTACACCCATGTTTCCACATATGACATCATCCCCCATACGGTAATGAGTGGAACGAATTTAACTATACATACGTTAACAGAAATACAGTGCAGGTATTGTTTCAATTCATACAATAGAGGTATTACCCATACAATTACATACATACAATAAACATGAAGAGAACGACCAGTACGCAAAGTCTCATTGGGAATGTGAGACGTGACCGACAGACCTGAATTAAGAATAGGCGATAAGAAACCTATAACTTGAATATGCAAAACACCAAGCTGAGCGAGTAAACCATTAGTATAGTTGGAGCATCCGCGCTGAGACCCTCGGATCACAGTATTGTCTATTGGCACTTGTCCATAAATCTTAATGCTTGCATTATTTTCTGTTTCTATTTGCTAGTCTTGTATCTTGCTGATTGTTATGTTGTTGCGTTATAGACTTCTGAGTCTCGAGGTTGTGGTATGGACTTCTGAGTCTCGTTCTCCGCCGTCAGCGTTGATGGGGCAGCGCCGTTTTGCGTTAGCGCCGTTTTGGTTAGACGTTTTGCGTGACTGGCGGGAGTCACAAGTTCAGCGGCGGCTAGAACTTGCTGATGCTGGCGCGTAATGGATGGGGCGCCAGGTGCCAAATGCCGGGGCCGAATGTAGCGGAGGCGCCCGGGAGGTGTGCCGAGGTATCATCACATGGAGTTCCTGAGTGATCAGGTTTGCTCAGGGTGGAATCTGATAGTGACTAGGCGTTCAGGTCTGTCAGGTTGCGTAGAGGTCCTGCGGGAAGTAAACAGGTAGATCAGATACGAAAACAGTAGTAACGACAAGAGTTTCAGATAATACTAATGACAATGGGATAGTGAGGCAGACAATATTACAACGGAAGACAGTGAAACATATAAACACAGACAATCAAGTGCCAGGAGTTCAGTAAAAAGATAAAAGAATATACAGTACTTTTTACATCCGGGGCCAATCCGCCCTTCTTCAAGGCTTGCTGTACATGATGACATGTTTTGCGAGGGCAGATGTAGCTGGAGTCCAAGGTTGAGTGACTGGGCCGCGGTTTTTGTGCAGGTGTACTGTTCCTCTCGGGCAGTTTAAGCGCGGCTTCAGCGGAATGGTCAGCAGCGGCGCGGCCGAATGATGTAAACAATTGGCCTGGCGGGTAGCGCTAGGCCAGCTAGACAGTCGCGCCGACTTTTTGTTGACCATGGGTGGAGATGCGTATGTCTGGGGTCAGCGATGACTGACGGCTGCACTTGGCGGCTGGAACGGCGGCGGCGGCAGTGACAGTCCTGTGTCTGGTCACTGCTCCAGAGGTGTTGGTGGTCCGGAATCTTGAACATACAGCCTAACACACTGAATTCAAAAGAAAGCAAGGCAATGAATTACGTTAAGGCGCAATATCCTTAGGGGTTACATGTCGGGGCGCCACTAGGTGATAAGGGGGAAGGTTCACCAAGATACTTGAGACCTGGGCCATTTGGTCGGTGAACCAAAGGGGAGGAAAGTAATTGGCCATTTTATGACGAGATCCAAAATGCAGACAAAGAAGTAAAATTACCGTTACGTTACGGTCTGCAGATGTTACGTTACTGGTGAAGGAGGGGCAGGGGAGGGAGAAGGTGAAGCGAGACAATTGACTGTAACTGGATCGAGTAAAATTTGGTTATGACTTGGCTGACCTTAGTGCGCCCTTGGCCATCACTGGCGTTGGGACGAGCCGACGTATAAACACGGGATGTGCGGCATACGTTTTTTGCCGATGGTTGTGTTCCGTAGCCGGCTCGGAAACCAGTCGCTGAGTAACTGTGTTAAAGCTAGGACTGTGCCAGTGGTGGCAGGGGTGTGACAAAAACGGGCACATGCAGGTGTGTTCAGCCGTAATTTTATTAGAGGGTGCAAAGAGAGGCGATCCAGGCAAACTAGATAATGAAAGGGAAACGAATGGTTGGAAAGTGACCAAGAAGGCAAGTAATAGCCATTAAAATGTGGGCAAAATTCAAAATGTTGTTTTCATTTTTTGCATTGTTACTTTTGCGTGCTTGTCATCATGTGATCAGGGTCAAGACTAACAAAACTAAGCAGAAAATTCATAACAAGAAAAATGCTAAGGTAATAACATGAGTTCTTGATGGATAAAACAAGGCTAATGGGAATATATGAAAATTGTTCCAAATTGGTGTATATCGGGAAAAGCCAAAAACGGGTAGCAACACTCTCATAGCTTGTCTGGTTACACTCCAGCTTGGTCGAGGAGGATGACTTGTAGCCTTGGAAGTCTTGGTCGGAGCTCAGCACCAGGATGGGCCTGTGGAGATGAAAGTAGAACTGGGCGCCGAGGGCGCGCCGTAGAGCTGCGATGGGACGGCAGTAACGGTCCACATCATAATCATAAGCCGAAATATCTGAAATAGTCAGGTTGGTTACATAACTGATCTTTTTTTAAAGACATAAGCGGTTTGGGGGTTGCAGGGTGTGTCTGGGTCTAAAATTGTATGGTACTTGTTGTTGGATTGGTCGATTCCTTTGAAGGGCCGGATTTCGGCCAAATATTTCTTCAAAATCGACAATGTCGGGCTGTGCCAGGGCCTGTATTTCTGGGGCCGGGTCCTCTGGCGTATGCGAGCTCTGGGGCTCGATATTGCCGGGAATATCTATGGCCGGCTCCGCTGTGGGGCTCGTTGTAGGCTCCGCACAGTAATCGGTATATCGTCTGAGGCGGCTAATGTGCACGGTCTGAACATCAGACTCATTGTGGATGTGTTTAATTTTGGCGTTGACGGGGGACAGCATCTCGATTATTCTGTAAGGGCCGCGATTCCTTTTCAAAAGCTTGGCTGATAGGCCAACTGGGGTTGCCGGCACGTATAGATAAACCAAATCATTGACCTTAAGGTCTTTGGTTCGTACCGACTGACTTTGATACTTCTCTTGGTTCTCAGCGGCTCGCTCAACATATTTCACTACCTGACGGTGAGCTTTGCTCATCCTTTGGAGCATTTCAGTTTTATAACTATCGACGGATTTATATGCGATCTGATCGGATTCTAAGACATCCGAGTTGGGAATTCTGATATCGCGACCGTAAAGAAGATAAGCGGGTGTGTCTCGTAGGGTAGAATGGACGCGTGTGCGTAACGAAAGTAATACGAAGGGGGAGCATCTCATCCCAATCACGGCAGTTCCTGTCAACTAAGTGGCTTAGCATCGAAGCGATGGGTTGGTTCTGCCGTTCGATACGGGAATTTGTTGCGGGATGATATGCCGATGTCTGGATCTTTTTAATATTGAGCTGTTCACATATGGATTTGAGCAGCTTTGAGGTGAACTGACTGCCTTGGTCAGTCAGGAGAGAGACGGGAGCACCAAATCTACAGATAATTTCTTTCACGAATATTTTGCTAACGGTCTCAGCGGTTTGGTTAGGCATGGGAAAAAGCTCTGGCCATTTAGTGAATTCATCCAGAATGGAAAGAATGTACTTGTTTCCATGATAGGTTTCGGTAAATGGGCCAATTATATCCATGCTAATTATCGAATGTGGTGCTTGGATTTTGGTGAACCGTTGTAAAGGCGGGTTTTCGGAGTAGCGGTGACTTTTTCGCTCGAAGCATGATTTACAGGACAGAACGTAGCGACGAATATCGCCATACATTCCAAACCAAAAGAAACCTTGGCGCACCTTGGCATATGTTTGGGAAATACCTAAATGGGCACTGAATTTGGTGTTGTGGGCATGATGCATGACATGATGTCGCATTGAAAGGGGAACTACCAATTGCTCTACAATGTCGCGAGTTGTATCGGGAGGGTTGACGACAACGTGATATAGAATTTGGTCTGAGCTGAGGTAAAAATCCTGCAGAGAATTGTGTCCACGGGCTGTGGTTTTCTTGTGGGGTTTTCCCAAGAGTTGATCAATTATGGATTTGATCTGTTCATCAGCTTGTTGAGCGGCTTTGATTTTCGGTCGGTCCCAAACTTCATGAGGATCAATATCAATGACATTGATGCCAGCAAGGAATTCGGTTGAACTTTGTTCAGCGATAGGTATCCGGGATAGTGTGTCCGGTTTGCCATGTAATTTGCCTTTCACGTATCGTATGGTGAAGTTGTATTGGGACAGCTTGAGGGCCCAACGAGTCAAACGTCTACCAGGGGAAGTACTTTTGAACAGGCTAACTAAGGGCAAGTGGTCTGTTAAGACAACGACAGGTTGACCGGCCAAATAGGTATGAAATTTCTCGAATGCAAATACGATAGCTCGGGCTTCTTTCTCAGTAACAGAATAGTTCAATTCAGCTTTGTTGAGACTGCGACTAAGGTACGCAATGGGATGGAGATTGTTGGAGGAATCCATTTGCTCCAGTACTGCACCAATACAATATTTTGAGGCGTCTGTACTTAGGTAAAATTCTCGGTCAAATCTGGGGAGACGTAGCACTGGATAACTAGTCAAAGCAGACTTTAACTTCTCAAATGAGTCTTGACATTCTTGGGACCATTCAAATGGAACGCGGTCTTTTGTGAGGTTGCACAGAGGTCGTGAGATGTCAGCACAAAAGGGAATGTATCGACGGTAGAAGTTCACGAATCCTAAAAACTGTTTGACTTGTTTGGCGTTTTTGGGTACTGGGTACTTTTTCACGGCTTCTATTTTTTTCGGGATCAGGACGAATACCATCAGCACTGATCTGGAAGCCTAGGTACTTGATCGTGGGCTTGAAGAATTCGCACTTGGAGGGTCTGAGGACAAAGTTGTGCTTTTGTAATCTCTGTAAGACCTTTTCGAGTTTCTCAAAATGAGATTCGACATCAGAAGATCCTATAATTATGTCATCGACATATACTAGACAAATCTCTCCTTGAAGGCCAGATAGTGCAATTTGCAAAGCACGGTTCAGGGCAGCAGAGCTGCTTTGTAAACCAAATGGACAAGCTTTGTACTGCCACTTTTTGGAGTCTGCCGTGAAGGCAGTGTACGGGCGACTGGAGGGCGTCAGTTTGACCTGATGGAACGACCTGAGGAGGTCAAGCGAAGAGAAGAGAGATGCACCAGATAAATCATCCAAAAGAAATTGTAAGTGGGGTGCTGGGTAATTATCTGGACGGATTTTGGCATTCAAACGTCGCAGGTCCAAAAAGAAGCGTGGTTTAGAAGACGAGTCCTTCTTTACAACCACAACGGGAGAGTTGTACGGACTCACAGAGGGCTCAATGATGTCACTTTCGTGAAGTTTCTGGATATGTTCACGGAGTTCATCACGGTAAGCAAACGGATCGGATAGGGCTTCTGATAGACGGGAGTGGGGTCATTGAGCTCAATTATGTGTTCATAAACATCGGTACCTTTCAAATCTGTGACATCTTTGCCAAAAACCGATTTGTACTTCATCAGTAATTCTATGAGACGCGGTTTGTGTTCTGGGGGTACGTCAGACAAGTCGAAATCATCTGGGGTGATCGCACTAGTGGATGTTTGAGTTGCATTTGAAGGGGCTGGAACCGTAGATGATGACTCAGAATCGGCGGGGGTGGCGATGATATGACTGCAGTGTGTGGCAATCGAATAAGGGAAGCAATGCATGCATGCTTCGGTAGGTGGAGAGGGGCGGGTGACGTGTTGCACAAGCGTACAAAGACGCGTCGGGATTTAGAGCCATTGATCCTGTTAACAGATCGTGCAACGAGAAGATCAGAAGCAAATCTCTGGTTTGAATGTGATTCGAGGAGGAAAAAATCTTTGTTGTGCTCAGTAGGTAGGGTATGAGATACTTTGGCTGTGATCATGAATTCAGATCTAGCTGGGACGGTGGTGTCTTTCGGAACATAAACAGAATGTCCAACATCGTCTGTCTGAGCTTTGTCTGGGTGGGTATCATGGAAAGCTGGGGAGAGAACGTCATCATTACTGTCGCTCGGTGTGGACTTACGTTTGTTCTGCGTTCTACGACGGAGTCGTCGTGAATGATCGGATGATGAGCTAGATTGGCCTGGATAAATGATTCTATCGTTCATCCTGAATCGAACTGAGAGAGATGGTTTGGGGTCATGGGTGGCAAGCGTCTTTATGGTTTGAACTGGGTCTACGAAATACGGTTGGCGGGTTCTAGGGTTGTAACCAAAATCGTGCAAGTGAATGAAATCTGCACCAAGAATGAGATCACACTGGGAGGTAAGTTTGTCATTCGTGACAATGACAGGGTGTGTGATTGTGCGATCTGAGAACGACAAGGGCAGAATGAATGACCCGTACAGAGAAAGGGGAGAGCCATTGACACCAACAACCTTGACAGGTGGTTTTTCGGGTTTGACGGAGCAGTTCAACCGATCGAAAGCAGATTTGGTCAGGAGGGTAACCGAAGAGCCGGTATCATAGAGAGTTCGAACAGGAAGGGAAGAGATTTGAACATTGTCCAAAATGGGAGAATGGCCAATCAATTTCGAATTACCTACACTGGTGATGACGGCGTCCTGGGGTAGTCAATCCTGGCGACGGGAACGCGCTGATGAGCGCTGCCGGGATGGTGATTCAGATGGGGAACGGCTGGAACGCCGGGAATCGTGGGACGAATATGACGGTGAGCGATCGTACTGGTGGTCCTGATGGGATGGTCGGCGCCGTTCGGAGGACGATCGCCGGTCCGAGTAGCGGTGTGGTGTCGGGTTTCGTGAGCGGGGAGGGTAAGGTGACTGGTATCGCTGAGGACGGGGACGGGGGCGGTGCCAAACGGTGGGTCGCCTATCGTTGCAGGGGTTATAAAAGCAGTGCTGGGTAGGATGATTTGTTCTATTGCAGATTTGGCAATGAAGACGCTGGCGGGGCCGCCAGCGGGGTTGAGAAACTGCTTGCTGGGCTTGGGTAAGCTCCAGGGCGGCGATACGGGCATTGAGCTGAGATAGTTGATCATCAGGGGTTAGAGTAGGGGGAGGGACATTGTTGATAATTTCGGTAGGCTGGTCTGGTCTGTGTGTGAGTGATTCGTTCCGTTCTTCGGAACGTGCTGCGTCGAGGGCATGAGAGAATGATGTAGGGTTTTTTGACATTACTAGGCGGCGGATCATTGGCGTACGGAGTCCCTTGATAAACTGAGCGCAGAGTGTCTGGTCTTTTAGTTCTTTAGTCTTTTCGTCAGTGTCCCATTCAGTCAGCTGTTTTCCAAGGGTTCTTAGACGGTCTGCATAGGCGGATACAGTTTCATTCGCCATTTGATGGCAGGTCATGACGTCTTGAAGTCGAAGGGACATGGGGCGGGAATCTACCGTAAATGTCTGGATGGCAAGTCTTTTGAATTCTGATAACGTGGAGCATGATCGTAGTTCTAAATTTTCTCGGAGTATTTTTTTCGAGCCTGCCTTGAAATTTTGACTTGGCTACTTTAAGCGTAATATTGTCAGGCCACTGTGCCAGCTTTGCTGTGTCCTCTAACTCAGTCAAAAAGTCATGTATCGGGAAGTTACCATCGTACACGGGGATAAAATTCGCAAATGTGAAAATGTTGGCTGGAAGCGTATCGGTGGGCATCTTGGATCAAAAGAGGAAGAATATCACACTACTAAAGAAAATCGAAATGCAAGTAGGATAAGTTCGCGATGAGACACTGGTGCTGGAAGAGAGAGCTTACCTTTTCGGACGGAGGAGTCGGTTGACCACTGCTGCCACCAGTGTTATGTGTGTGCTGAGATGTTGAAAGACCGGAGGTTGGAGCCAGAATGTATTGAAAAAGAGATGGGCCGAGTTTAATTAGTGCTGGGGAGTGGCACGAATGGGTCACATGGGTGGTGACGCATTGTGTCTGCTGCTGCGTGAGATGGCCGACACGTTGGTTGCAGGGTCTGGCACGTGAGTGCCTGGCCCGTGCCTAGCCATCCCCTGCGCAGCTGCTACACCCATGTTTCCACATATGACAATAGCACTAACACGCTGGTAATTTTCTTAAACAATTGCATATCCCTTGCATACCTTAGAACAGAAAACACGCTTCAGAAACTGTTCACAAAGTGAGCTAAGAATAGTCGCTGTCACGATGGCAGACGTCGCCGCCGACGCAGCCTTGCAGGGAAGAAGGTCCTGTTGGGACGCGTGTATGGTGAACGTGAATCTGGTGAAGAAAGTGTAAAACGGACGTCCGCTCCTCTAGATTTGTGTGCGAGCCAATCCCACTGATTTTATGGCTGTAATGATCACCCCAGATAAATCTGAACTCAAACCCAGCCCATAGTTTGATTCGGATGACTTTCATTGACTCCGTATCCGACTCTGATTCCGACCAAAATGTTTTACTCCAACTATTACCCCCGATTTGAATCCGCAGCTCTGCCCTTAGGGATTTGAGCACTTCCCCATGGGCTAAAATGTGCATTGCGTCATCGTTTTCAGGGCTTTTTAAGTAAAAAAAGTTCGATTACGGGACACTCCGGGCTGACACCCTCCGCTCGATGGGACAAAACTACCCTCTACCACGTTTTACAACCATGGCCTGGGAATTACGTTATGTCGAAGGGGGAGTGTCACTCTGATCCCGCGATAGTGCGCGGAATTCATGTATCAATGATGTGGATTTATACCTCTTCGGGGGCCCCGGGCACTCCCAATGAAAGGTCGAGTTAGTGTTGAAATTAGATTCGGACGGTCTGCTACTTAAGTTCGCTACTGCTACCGACAGCCCGTTAAGGGGACCACCACTAAAATATTAGGAGACGCAGTTCGAGAGAAAGAATTTGTCCGCCAGGAAAAAACAAAAGGTGATCAAAGAAAAGTTATTGGTTTGTGGTTTTGTGTGCATGTGTTACCATAAATCTGGAAATTTATATTTAATATACAGATAAGCAGAATTTTTCCTTGAAATTTGTATAAGAAAGCAGCATAAAACAATTCTATGAACAGCCATAAAATTAGAGATAGTGGAGCAGGGCAGTAGCGGATAGTGGTTTCATTCAGCTAACCAAGGTAGGAAAGTAACGGTAGTAGTTTCAAATTGTTTTACTGGTACCTACCTGTGATTGAAATACCCTTTAAAGTGTCTTTATTTCTGTAGTTTTCAGGACTTTGAAATAACTACATTCTGCTCAAAAGGTCTGTGTGAGGGCTAAAGCAACGGCAGTGTTATGCTATTTCTTTTCAATGCGATGTTTGTTGACATTTCGTACACTCTCAATGATCCTTGGAAATCCACGTTGCAATCACGCATATACCAGGGTATTATTAAGCCAGGTAAACTTGCTAATCTAAAGCGGCTAGCGCTGAAGGGAGCGAGCGGAGCGCAGGTATTCTAGCATGCCTGATGAAGGAAGAGTCAATAAAGCTAATCATATGTTACTCACAATATTTGAAAAGCCTTAAGGACCGTGATACTGCGCAGAAAGGTCACCTTGGACATCGGTCGTCCATAACTGCCCGAATTTGGAAATATTTTATTCATTTCTGTACAAGACATGGTTCATAAACTCATGTAGACTAGAAATAAATGCCTGTTTGAGACCTCCTGAGATCTAAAATACGGTACCTTTAAAAAAAAACAATTTCGTGACAGCTGATTCTCCTCTCGGTCACTAGGCATGAACATGGACCTGCTAGAATTATGTTCGACCATAAATATGGACCTTGATGCTAAGATTCAGGTAGCCGTTTTCGCACACTGCCAAAATTTCTGACGCATTTGAATACACTAAGAAGTCTCACATAACTCATGCATATACATGAGGCATATGTTTACTGGTTTGACCCGTTTTACTTATATTAGCCAATAAATTCATAACAGTAAATGTGCCACAGGAAACATCCGCGACGGCTAGTCACTCAGTTGCGAGAGCTGACGCCGGAGTGATGGATCACTATCGCGAGATAAGGAGGATGCAGCGTCACCCGTCATGGCCACTGGGAGTGGCTGCAAGTGATTCGCGGCCCCGCGCGATCTCAGATACCCGCACGTGTCAACAGGATGGATGCGAGCACCGAAACAGTTCAACATTTAAGCCAACTGGAAGCTGTAAAATTCTGAATTATTCGGCTTCTTACCAACTGAAGATAGTTCAATGAAACCCCATGAAAGGGAATATGGCATCTTTGCAATGGTATTTGAACCGAGATAGCCAAGAGATAGGACTGATACTTTCAAAAACAAGTACACTCATGAAGTTCTGTTGCTCAGCAAAAAGTAACTTCTGAAAGAAGCAAGATGTCAAACCAGGTTTTTCCGTATGCTGTGCACGACTGATGCCTCAGTTTGTATCCCACCAAGGTGGCTCTGTCTATGGCGGAAAAGGCTTACACTTATCTCTGGTGATGGGCATATTTTTACCTTAGAAGTGACCTGAAAGCCTTTCTAGAGTTATTTTTGGGATGCATGCCTGTCCCATTCTTATGTCACATAGCAACCGAAAAGAAAAAACCTGCAAAGCGTAAAAATGTAGCTTCTTTGATGACAATAGATAACATATTCAGCGGGCTTTTCCCCATTCATATCTACGTTTGCATCATATAATGTCGTCACTTAGTTGAAACTGCATGAAGGTGCCCAACTTTTGGAAAACTGAGAGGCCATGCACAATACACAGCCGAATATATTGCCTACGTTGGTGGAAATTTTGGAACTGAAAGAGGAAGTTCGGAAATAGAAATTAATTATTTTATATCGTACCGTTCCAATATTTACCGAGCCGCCCATGATCACGTCCCGTGAAGCCGTAACCATAAACCATGAAGCTACCCCGTGACTCATTAACTTGGCCTGCCAAAAACTACCAGACGATCCGATTGGCTGAACAGAACGGAAAATGGATTTTAAATGCCGCTATTGCCCATTAGAGTTAGAACTGTGCCATCATGATAACCTCGGCTGTATAAATTGACCAGTCCAGGATTTCGGCTCGACACTTGTGCATTGTGCCTGTGGTCGTGGTTTGGTGACGTATTATGCTCTTTGAAGGATGCTCCACCCCGTCTGCTGTCTTCAGTGAGTAGAGTTGCGAAAAAGTATCATTCATATCGCGTGGTCTTTTGTGCCAATACATCTCTCTTCCTGCCCCAACGGCGCCCAGTGGCTACCCACTACCCAGTGACAGTAGTCTGTGTGACGCCAACTAGATTTTTGACTGCTTTTAAATTTTCTCAGTCTAGAGAAGTTCAACAGTGCTTGGGATTTACCGCAGCACAAGTTAAGCGTGGATGTCTGGAGGGAAATTGTACGTGCTACCTAAAGCGATGCTGATCCCTGCATTGACTGTTAGGCACTCACCTGAAACTTTGCTTGAGATCTGCTAAGTTTAGGCACGGTTGTTGTGGGAAGTCAGTTGCATCGCCTTTCTCTAGTGTCCACTGTCCGCCGGTATCCATCACCTTCTTCAGCTCACATGATGGCAACTCTACCCACCGTGCGAAATCATGTTGTCCCAGACCTTAAAACAGCAGCCATTACTATTCCAGGTTCGCCCGGGTCATTATCACCCCGCCTGGGGGCTCATTCCCCTCTCCCTTGGTTTTCCTGAATGCTCCCGGGACAAATTTCAATGAGCGACGTGAAACTTTTTTATACCTGTAAGATGAGTAGTTTGAAGTTGTTTCCCAAAAATTTATATCAGGTCAGGTCAAGGCAACGAGTTATAACGTCATTTGTAAACACATGTAAGGCAATTTTGCTCTTCTCAAATGTGGTGAACCAAACTAGGATGTAACCAGGCTCCTGGAAGAGAAATGTCAAGTTTTTTTAGCATTAACATTCAAAAAATTCTTAGAATTACAAATATAATTCCTTCCAACCATTTGCGGTTAAGGTCACGGGAGGTCAGCAAAGGTCACATATTTCGAATACGTTTGTGTCTTCAACTTTAAAAAAGCCGCATGGTTTGTGGTATAGTGATAAACATGGTCTAAGGTTTTATTAAAATGGTATGCAAAATGTACCTTAAAAGCCCCTATTTGACCTTGGCATAAGATCAAGGTCTAAGTGTGAGGGGGATGAGGTGGTTTAGTGGATAGCACCCTTGTCTTCTAAGCCACTGGTCCCGGGTTCAAGTCCCGGTGGAGCCTCTGAATAAGTCGATCTGATCCCCAGAATCCCTTCCAACAGGGTGAGGGTTGGCGACGCCGTATGACCCTGGCAGTTGGTGCGTCGTTAAACCCCAACAATTATTATTATTATCTAAGTGTGACCTAACACAGTCATGCTGCATTTCGACTTCTGGGTTCAGATCATAGAGAAAGACTATAACTACTCTATTAATAGTTCATCTCTATGGTTCAGACATGCACAATGATGCACGTTTCGTGAGTCGAAAATTTATCGCCACTTGCTTATGAGCTTTGCCGGTTTTCTGTCGACTCGAATATAATGAAGCCGCCATGGATGCGTTTCAGGTACGCTGCTCGTCATAGTCAACGAAGTCATGGCCCAGTCTTCAGACCAAGTTTCCGCTAACGTCACGATATCTCCCTTGACCTCCTCGCCCTCCGCCTTCCTCCTCGATGACCCGGCGACCTTACACACCAGCAGCGGTAGCTGGCCAGAGCCACGCTCCGGCCGGGTGCGTCGCTTCGTCTACTTCCCCGAGGGCAGCAGCATCACAGTGACAGTCGATTTCGTCATCCCCATCGGCTACTCAGGTGCCACCTTCACCATCTCACCCGCCATCACCTTCTCACCAACCACCGTCAGTCACAAAGACAAAAAGCACGGACATGGTGACGACAGCAGTGAAGAGGAAGAGGAGGAGGAGGAGGAAGAAGAGAATGATTATCGGCAGTACCACCAAGGACGCAGCTTCGCCGCCGACCAGCGGAAGCTGTTCGCCACCATCAGTGATGGGTTCACGCAGTGAGTAACGCCACCTCAGATGGCTTCAGTGGCGAGTTCGGCATGATGACAAGCACCTTACGCTGTGTGGAACGCTGCCTTCGAACATTAGAAAGGGCATAGCTGTTAAACATCAGTTGGTTAAAACAGGCATCATCCTTTTGGAGGATTCTTACCTGGCGTATGGATCCTTTTATGATCAAAGTTTACTTCGAAGTCCTAAATATATGAGCCAAAGAATGGTGTTGTGATGAACACAAAACCAAAGTTAGATTTTTTGGTATTGCAAACAAGTAGGAATCACATCTATGCATTTTTAGCCGTTTTAGATAACTTGAAATTCGCGTGGAACCCTATCTGGGTGCTCTTTGATAAGACTTTACCCTAAATCTCTAAGAGCTTTATAGCAATGATTATCTTGCTGCGTTTTAATGGCTTATGTGCTTCGAAGCGCTGGCAAATCCATTTTTGATCTGCTTCCAATTGATTGAAGGATCTGCTGTGACACTTAATTTTTTTAATTGCGTTTTGCTGGTCATGCACACCTAGGGAAAGCGAATAGAGTAATTAATATGACTTTCGCGTCTAGTGACCTTAGTAGGGTAAAATAATTCCACTGAAATAACGTTTTTAATAATTTTAACATATAACTTTTAATAATGTATTTCTTCACCACGACGTCCCGACAAAATCTTGAACTTATCCGTAAGCAAAAGTTTTAAAGGTCCGATCTGGTTATCTGAGCATCGTTTTGTCTTTTTCAAGTTTCCTGTCCAAAACAAGCAGCCTCACAATATGTCGGAAATATCTAAAGGTCACTGCAAAGGTCGCCACACCGAGCACTTGACTTTTTGCACCGGACATTGTGGGCGGCCCTGCGTGCTATCCTCCAAATTGAGTCGGAAGTTTTTAATCTTACCCTCGGTCGCCTGTGATCACAAATAGCCGCACTTTCTACTGCGCTTGATCTTACCGAAAAATGCGTCCCATCACGCAGATAATGACACCATTCTGCGCTGAAATAGAAACGCTTGTTTGCATAGACAACTCCACTTTATTTACCCACTTGCAGTTGGCGCACGTAACGAGGTTTTAGTGGACGGTCATCAAGATGCAAATGCTTCCTAAGGATGCCTCATAAGTCCTCGATATCCTGCATTGTGTGCTCGAACACTCAGTTGTTATTTGCCGCCGCTGAAAATGGTCTCAGCGCGGCACAATACCTGCTTTCTTTGGCTAATGGTGAGTGTCGATGATGTTGACAAGCCAACTTGTTCAAACATGGGGAGGAGATATCACCGAATGTCAATGTCTTGCGTTAACTCGTCATCACAGGGCGTTTAAGGGAGTGCACTGTCAATAAAAATATGAATGGAACCTTTCACCTGGGGGCGCACTGAGTGCAAAAAAGAATGGTGAAGCGTTGCCATGCTGCCATAGCAACGGTATGAGTGTGTGATTTTCCTCACACGAAATCAAAGCTAACATGTTTTTCATGATTATCGTGACACTTTCCTGTGTGGAAAGTATCATATTTGTAAGACATTACAAATATTTGGAAAGACATATTTGTTTTGATTTGATGTAGCATCCTTTGCTAAAAATACATCGATGCGCACGATCGAAATTAACAGGGATAACGCTATTCCTGAGATAGAGAGACGTGGTAACGCGGTGGACAAGGTGCTAGGCTCCAGAACATGATCACATGGAACACTGTCTTGGTGTCCAGCAGGGGCGTGGATTTTGTTACCTTTCAGGGTGCCCCAGCACCCCCAATGATATGCTGGGCACCCCTGAATGGTAATTTGGGCATCCTCAAACAAAATGTAAAGCAGAGCCCCAATAAAGTGTTTGGACAGAGGAAAGCATACAAATGCATTTTTCGCAGTGTCTTAGTGATATTCTGCGTTTGAACATCGCTGAAAACTAGCAATGTACCTACATGCAATGCAACTTATTAAGTGATCCATATAAAAGTAGTGCAAAAGCCCTACTTGTCATAAAATACAGCAGTTCAAAGTTATACCCAATAGCTGAATGAAGTACACATTTTCCACTAAAAAATCAGTTTTCAATGAGGCCAGCACATTGAGGGAAGTCTTTGAACCCAACAAAGTACTCCAGTGTCATGGGGACGTTTGGTCTGTGGTGTCAGCTGTGCTCATTCACTTCTATTCGTTAACATATTACCTGCTGTCTAATACGGTGTCCTAACCGAATGCGTCAGGGACGTCGCTGACGGCAGCAGTTGTAGAGCGGTCAATGCAAGATTACTTTACTTCCAAGGCTGATCCACGAGGAATACTTTGTTGCCAACATGACGTCACACAATTTGGCGCCAATATGGTAGCAGTAGCTGATGCATAAGCGGCGCGTTTAGTTCAACAATCGAAAACAACAAACAAAACTAAACTGACGGTGGTTTAGACACTCGCGGCTGGGGAGGGATTGATTATTATTAATATGTATTCTTTTTTCATGCCGGGACGAGCTAGAACGTGGGCAGTCTGCAAAATAAGGGTTTCTGCCGACGTTTCGTCTAACGTGAAGTGCACGCTTAGACCGATTGAACTTGCGTTAATTTTTTACAAACCAAACGGTCCCTGATTATGCGAGAACATTTAAAATGAAGATTTAAAATGAAAGAATAAATATTTCTACGGACAAAACATGCTAATATTTGTATATTTCCGTCGAGCGGATTACTATTTTTCAACACCAGTTGGATCTTATAACTCGGGCTGCTTTGCTTCTTTCTATTACTTTAGCTTTGCCGCATTGTTGTTGTGGCTGAGTGATATGGTACCAATATGGTATCAAGGTATCGAAAAGCATTCTTTGCCATGGGAGAGGGAGCCCTCTAACCCGCGCCCCACCGGGGATCCGGCGCCACTTTCGCCCCAGCAGGGAGGCATCGATGCCGCTCTAAACCCGAAAATATGGGGGTTATTGCAAATCTGCAAAGTGCATTAGAAAACTGACGTGAATTCAGTTAGAAGTCGCTTCGTATGTTTAGGCTTTCAGGTCAATGGTTTGACCTCCAGAGGTCAAGTTAAGTCAAGATAGGCTATTTTCACTCAAATATTGAATGCTTAAGCAAACTGGGCATAGCTCTTATGCCATTAGAGCTATTGAGATCTGGTTAAGTAGATTTGATAGGAAAATGCTAGGAATTTCTTCCGCTATGTGGAACGTAACGAATTCCCACCAGTGGTTTGACCTCCAGAGGTCACCTCGTGACCTGATTTGACCTGAGGTCACGAAAGGTCAGAAAGTGACCTTGCCCTATATCAAATGGAAAGCCAGTGTCAAGACATACACGATTATATTTTATTCAGTGTTCTAGCTCAATTAGGTCAAAAGTTATTGTCAAAATACTGTTTTTGACCCCTGGTGACCTTTGATGACCGCGGAGAGGTCAAAGGGAAAATATGGCCCCTGGAATCCGTGAACGGATGTCCAAGAACGCCTTTCTGAGCAAGCTGAGTATTTGCAATCGTTTTTGTGACTTTTAGA
Source organism: Lepas anatifera (assembly GCA_034440635.1). NCBI lineage: Eukaryota > Metazoa > Arthropoda > Thecostraca > Lepadidae > Lepas > Lepas anatifera. Next base: position 85,142 of record JAOTON010000898.1, read on the forward strand.
TCATAAGACAGCTTTTTCCCAAGCTTTTTCAATGGGAGAGGTCACCTCATGACTTGACCTCAGGTCACGAAATCGAAAAATCCCATATATACAGCTTGTAGGCCCTAGAGGGTTCATGAAGTGTAGGAAGTTTCAAGTCAATCGACTCTGAAATGTAGCTCTTATAGAGATCAAAAGTTGAAGTGGGTTGATCTTGGTTGACCTCGCCTGGTGACCTGACCTTGGGCGACCCGGTGTAAAAATTTCAGGGTTGGTGGAAAAATGATGGTGTGAGGTAGAGCCCTCAACCACGGTGCTGCGCCTCTTTGTTTTTCTGCTATCAAAAGCTTAGGGGGTCCATCGATGAACTCGCTGGGGCGAGGGTTAAGCGGCTTTGCAGAGCAAACTTTGAATTCCCTTGTTCTCAAGAAAAACTGACAATATCGCCTTCAAATGGTCAATTTCGAAAACAAATTTGATCTAGAATTGTGGAGAAAGAACAATGTTTTCCCTTCGACTCATACTGTTCTTGTGAGAGCCGGCTGAAATCGACGAATTTTAACATGAGACCTATTGGATGAAGGAAAGCTTTGTCGCCAGCGTAACGTCACAGTAAAGGCGGCTCCTGATTCGTGGTTGGGGGCTGCAGTCAATGGCCTGCCTCTGGGATTTTCGACCAGCAGAGGGAAAAGTTGAGTTTTGGCAGCAATCTGGCAGCTCTAGTCGCGACGAACTGTTGCTTATCAACAACCGAAAATCAGCTGGCGGGTAGAACCATTAAAATGACGGCTTAGAAGAAATAGATGATCATGTCCAATTCCCATTGGCTTTTTAGTTTGAATATCAATTTGAAATGTTATTCTGAAAGACATATCACATTTTATTGAAAAATAAAATAAATAACAGGAAGTTGGCCTTTTGAAGCAGACCGCCGGCGTCATAAGTTTAACAGTGTTAAATTTTTGCTGCAAGGCATTGAAACGTCCTGCGACGCGTTGCAGCAGTGCGTTTGGTGTCCCAACCCCAAACGCATGTTGCCGTGGCAACGATAGCTTACGGCTCCTTGTTATTTTGTTTTGAGAAAAGACAGTCACCAGATGCAGCCGTTTGTGGTTTAAAATTGTGTGAAAGTATGAAGCTAGCATAAATTGTACAATATTCTTAGTATATTAAGCTAAAACTGGTACTATACTATAATTATATGATATTTGGCTACAAAACTTTGCAGCACCCACTGTTCAGTTGCCCTGGGCTTGTTCAGTTCTCACTCAATGAAAAAATCCACGACAGTCCTTGATTTCCCTCTCCCTCGTCAGAAATCGTTAAAAAAGCCGGACCCCCTCTCGGTTCATCAGAAAAAGGGAAAAATACATCTGGCCTTGACTTTTGGCCTTTACCATGACCCAGCTACACTCTCACCGAACAGACATCCACTTGCACCCCGGCTCCCCCGCCGCGCGTGTGTACGTTTGTAGGAGTGGCCGAGGGCGGTCACGGGCGCGTGATGCACGGCGCCTCTCGTGTGTCGGCGCTGTGGCGTCCGGTCGGACGTTTTTCATCCTTGTAACTGTATGATTGCCGTGTTTCTATTTTTAACGAGTGTGCTTTTGAATATACATGAATGGATTCATTGAATAGCCTTAACTATGAAGTTAGAGAATAGCATACGTCATCTTGAGTAATGCCATCTGATCGAAACACCGGAGTCAGTGACCTTGACAATGTTCGTATCGCCTTGACCTTGACTTTCATATGATTTGACCTTGATATATGAACCCGACTATATGGCGTGATTACGTCACCCCTCGGTTTACATTGGAGGCGAACTTGTGCGACTGCGCAATTGCGACAGTCTCAAAATATAGGTCCTTTTTTGAAAGCCTGTAAGTTAAAAAGTTATTGACCCACTTTTACAGTTATTTCACTAATCAGCACGCGCCGCGCCCATAAATTCTCTCAAAGGTAGCCATGTATCATTTTCAGGCTGTGAACGTTTTTTGGTCACCTTGGAAAAATAGGTGGGGGCACTTTAGGACCCCCTCCCCTGCGCGTGTCAAAGTGCAGCCTATCAGAGCGGCGCCAAATTGCATCATTGGGCACCAATAT
>JAOTON010000899.1:0-210234 GCA_034440635.1 Lepas anatifera
CTAAGCCAGATTCTTAGCATCGTTAAAACTGTTTTTTGGCAAACAAGGAGCACTAAGTTATTTCCGCATACATATTTACTTTGATAACTGAATACGTAGGTACCAGTCATCCTTAAATGCTAAAGCTCTACAAGCAGCAATCTATTCAAGCATTGCAAGCATTTCTGCACGCATGTAAATGGAATGCAGTGCAGTCACAATGCTTGCCATGTTCAGATATTAATATTAACTTAATTTAATCGCCCAGTTTACAAATTCATGGGAAATAAAAAGATTCATGAAAATGGAAAAATTAGATGCAATAAACTAAAAAATACGGGCTTTCTCTAATAGACCAGACCCAATCAGTTTCCATACAACTTAGTTTTCATGGTCCAAATGCGATCTGATCAAACCGCATATCCAGATACATCTTGGAGTCGTCGAGTTCATGAAGCGCTATTTTCCCAACACTTTAGCACAGACTCTGCCATAGTGATGTGAAAAAACGCGCGTACTCCATCTGCATGCGATCCGGATCACATTTTGGCCATAGAGACTAGGCCAGTGACTATCATCCGAATCCAAAATCCAATAAATATGTATTGAATACAACTAATTTGATAATGACCTGGATTCAAATGCTCATCCAGTTTCGAAGCTAAGCTGTTCCGGCACTCAGCAAAAAGGTGGAGGTAATGTTACCTGGGATAATTTGCCTAGAAAGGCCCCGAAGCAGCCAATTTGGATTCAGTAAAGCAGAGGAAGATAGACTGCAGCATAAAATGGAAAATTAATTTGGAACTTTGTTTCAGCTACTTAATTTCCTTTACCTAGAAAAGATGGCAGCCTTAGCTAAACCTTCTATGATGAGAGGCGCTGGCATTGCCTCTAATCTAATTATCCTGGCCAGGTATGATTGTAAATGCAGATGGGGTGGCACAGGATATTTATCAAATTCTTAAATCCATGACTCAAAAATGAATATTTTAATATGGACCTCTCCCCAAACCAGAAATAGAGCATAACCTGAAATCGAAGATAGTAAATTTCTAATGCTATATTTAGGGTTCAATCCAGGGATGACGCAATATTCTTAAACGTAGGTACACAACCATGCATAACATTTACCAGAGATTCAGCAAGTCTCAAGGCGACGAGGCGGTCCAATCACCCCTGCACTTCACAGATAAAAGAAGGCGTACAACGCTTGGTCTTCCGGCGGCAGGTCGGGTCACTATTATGCTCAGGAGGTGGAGTGGGCGGGATTTATCCAATGCGCTTCGGTCCAGAAGTGGAAAAATTAGGCATGATGCGATTTGGAGCTAATTTTCATGAAATTTGATCAGTAGACCCATTCCAAGAACGCTGCTGCGTGCGAATTCATTTTACTCAAATCCGTTTTAAACGAGCCGGCTGATTTGTAAACGGACCGGCCGGTTTGCAAACGGGCTGGCCAGTTTGTAAACGGGCCGGCCGGTTTGCAAACGGGCCAGGATACTAGAAAACCCAAACGGGCCAGACTTTTTGCAAACGGGCCACATCGCTGGCCCGTTTGCATACGAATTCGGCCCATTTGCAAACGGGCCAATTTGCTGGCCCGTTTGCATACGGGCCGACTATTTGGCCCGTTTACAAATGGGCCGGCCCGTATGCAAACGGGCCGATTTTCCATACGGGCCGTAACAAATATACGAGTTTCTTGTATTTAGTTGTGTTTGCTCCAATTATGTCTGGCATGGGTTATAAATTGACGGCACAACCACGTTGAATGTTTTAAGAAAGGTCTAAGAAAATGTGAAGAAAATAAAAAAATTTAACCGTGAGAAAATTAGAACCTTAATACGGCCATTTCAGTGATGATGTCTAGTTATGTTTTAATACATAATTTTTGTAAACTATAATTGTGAAAGTTCGGGTTACCTGGAAAGTTAACGTTGTGCTGCTTAATCGATTTAAGTGGTTATTTATATCGCGTGGTAGGTATGTCATGGGATAGGAAGGGTTTTTTTCTCAAGATGTGCATTTGTGCATCATTGTTATTTGCTAGTTCCTGTGTTAGGTAAGCACAGAGTGTTCCGCTTAGTGTAACTGGGGTAATTAACATTACTTGATTTAAGTGTAAAGTTAATGTCCGTACTTGATAGCCATGAGCGTTGCATATCTGGCCTACGTTAAGACGCATGAAGTAAAATCTAAAACCTCAAGAAAGTACCACAGCTTTGCTCGCAGAAGCAGGTAAGTTGCCCAGGTCCCTGTCATCTGCGCTTCCACCTCCACCGAGTGGAAACTTCGAAGTCTTCCTTCACCAGACGTTACATACGCTATGTAAAAGTGCAACGAAGGTGTTACGAAACTTCTAAAAAGTGCCAAAAGTGCTGCGGAGTTCTTACAAAAGTGCTGCGGAATTGTTACCAAAGTGCAGTAAGTGTTAAAAAACGTTTAAAAGGTGCCGTATGTGTTGTGGAAGTGGTACAAAAGTGCAGCAAAAGTGTTAAACTCTTAAAAGGAGCAGTAAGTGTTGTGGAAGTAGTACAAAAGTGCAGCAAAAGTGTTACAGAACAACTAAAAAGGTGATATAAGTGCTGCAAAAGTGCTACAAAGCTGTTTTGGAAGTGCTGCAAAGGTGTTCCAAAGCTGCTGGAGCACTGTGGAACCAGCACCCTCGACGACAGACTATGGAGCTCTTCTTCACCAGAGATTTGAGATCTTTCATCACCAGGTCAGTCCGGCTGGGGATGGGAGGGCTGGGAGGAGTGTCGTGTGGGACCCAGATCTCTCCCATTGTGGCTCAGGCAATGCCCCAATGAATTTTGCGTGTATGCCTGTGGTGTATTTTGCCTGTTTGTATTTGCAGTGTGAAGGCGACTGGCTGCTGGCTTTTATTCATGTTTTGTTATTTAAGCATCAGGATTTCTCAGTCGCTTCCACAATTTTGAGTAAAACCTCAAATGAGTTCTAAAAGACGATTATGGGAAGCTTTCAACCATTTTTTTGTTGCCAGCTTCAAACAAATCAGTGAATCTTAAACTTATCTTAGGATATTGTAAATGTGGACTACAAACATGGGCATATAAAGCGAGGGGGCTGGCGAGAAATCCCGTGCAACGTGGGAATCTGGAGGTTAGTTCCCTAAAAATTGTGAGGACTGAGGTTGTTATGGATTTTCACCCTTTTCGTGTATTCATACTTACTATGTTGCAAATGCATATTATGGAAGCGTAAATTTCAGCCCCTTCAAAGATAGCAAACATGCGATAATTTTGTGTCCCAACCACCCCCCCGCCCCAGTCATCTCCAGAGTTGGGTCCCCAGTCCAGAGGTGGTACCTCTAATAAACATTTTGGGAAGGCTAAACTTTGATATCTGTCTATCTCTTCAACAATAAGCTATTGTATATCCTGTATGTCAAATACAAAAATGTCAAAAGGTCGAAAATATCACATTTGCATTCCATATTGCATATGAATTTTAGATGAAGAGAAAAAAACATAACAAATGACGAGAATACATAAGGTTAAATGAAACAAAGGACAACTACGCACTTTATTTTATACTTGACTTCTTTTTACACACCGATTTATCAAACATTACATCCATATTTGTCAAACAGCGGAGGTGAAAAATTCAGCTGGAGATGACATGCAAATGGACGCAGCGAATAGCGTGGCATTTAGTGTCGTATAAAGCAGATGATAAATGATATTAATATTTCCCCATGTTCAGATTCTTCACAAACAGTATCCTTCTGAAAGACGGGGAAAGATTTAGAGTTCTGAAGCGTGGGACGGTGTCGAGTATACCGAGCATACTGTATTTCATTTCATAGAACGTGTGTGCGAGTGCTGAAGATTGCACTCCGGCTTTCGTCGCGTTACAGCATATTTTTGGAGACATTTTTGGTCGCGTGCGTTTTCTTTCGTCGAATTGTCGAATTGTTGACCTGCTGATTATATCCTCATTATTCGTTTTGATTGGTGTTTTTCTGAAGAATGTGTTTGAAACGATCGGAGAGAAAAGGTAAGCAACAGAGAGCATGAGTTGAATCGACTGATATATTTATGTTATCAATGTACTTTACGGTGGGCGAGATGTAGGTATGTATATATATATATATATATATATATATATATATATATATATGTTACAGGCAGGGTGAAGAACCAGGCATTCTGCAGATTGCCAAGCCAGTTTGGCACTCTGCAGAATGCCTAGGCAATCTGCAAAATGCCTAGGCAATCTGCAGATTGCCAAAGCGTGTGGGCATTCTGAAGAATGCATAGGCATTCTGCAGAATGCCTAAAATTTCAGGCATTCTTCAAACTGCCTAACACAATTTGCTCAGATAAGCATCCAATCGAGCAGTTATTTGCTACCAAACAATCTATTTCATCTCGTTTAGTGTTCGAAACACTCCACAGGTCAGGAATCGCTTTATGGAGCATGTGGTTCTCAGTTGCCGTTTCCAAAAATACATAGGTTTTGTGACTAATTTCTTTGATCAGATACACCTTCAGTAGTTTGATTTAAACTGAGTAATTTCACCGCTGGTGGGTCCGATTAGACCTCCTTTGGTTTTTCACAAATGCTTCCGATTGAATTTAAGTGAGAGCCTCATCACTTTGCACTCCTCTAGAGTAATTGGCTCCACAACGTATGACCAAAATTGGCATAGGGCAGGCCAGGTCAACGAGTTTTTAAGATACTTCGAAACCCATGTAGGACGATTATAATATTCCAAAATGAGGCTGACAAAACCAGGGTGTAACTCGGCTTCTAGAAGAACTTGATCACGTTTATAAGTGTATATTATTTGTTAATTAAAGATTATATTATGCGAAACCTCTTGAAAGGACAAATCGGCATGCTGGCATCCATTCTGAGGTCAAGTCAATAAAAAGGTCACCAAAGGTCAGCAAAGGTCATAGTTCTGGAGTTATTAGTGTCTATAATTTTTAAACAAGATATGATACATCAATAAATTTGACATCATAGTGACGAACATGACGCAAGGAGTCAAATGATGTGCAGCATGTTTCTGAAAGGTCATTACTTGGACTTGACCTGAGGTTAAATTTTGTTAACCTTGACCTGAGACCAGGGTCGTGGTGGGACTTTTCATGGTCATGTTGCATATCATTTGAATTATTGGGTCAAGACGAACACATTGATGCCTTTGACCTTGTTCTAGGTCTAATGGTTCCCGAACTATGAAGGGTTTCCTAAATGGGACAAAATTTGACCCATATGTGCCTTCTGTGACGTCACGGGTCAACGGATATGGTTTAACTCGTCTTTGGAGCTGTTTTTTTATTTTTCCTTTCCCAGGTGGCCACGACGATTATGGACATCGTTGATCAGGTCGCATAGATCACTGTCTTTTACGGCTTCCATGTCCGGTTCCTTTTGTCAGTTTTACCTCACCACCAATTTTTGTCAGCAAGTACTTTTTTAATCTTGCTTAGTGCTTCTTTTTGTAGGGTAACCCATACTCCTCTTCGTCCCGCAGATCGTGAAAAATTGATGCGTGCTAGTCATTTGCTAACATTGGTGTGTTAGCTTATTTGTCTGGTTTCGCAGGTCGAGAAGGCTTTCGAATCTCACACGAGACATGATGTTGAAAATTTGAGACCTAATCAATTATTTGTATGTTTTTCTCCAGTGGTAAATTACAAACACTGTAAATTTTGTGGATCGGTTAGCAGCCTACCAGAAATATCTTAGTTTTGCAATGCAAAATATTTCAAACATATTCGGTACACCAATGTTTGCTGGCCACCCATTTCTTTTCAGGATAGTTAAAAGTCCGTTTAGAGTGATGCTTTCGAAGGGTTGCATCTTCGAAACTGACTTGGAAACTGTTACTTCTAAAAACATTTGTTTCATCATATCTAGTCAGAGTATCGAAATGTTTCAGAAAAAAATCATTTTGGGGATTTGCGTGGCAAATTTGAAAACATTTTTCAACTTTATGTTCATCCGACATGTTGTAAGCTACAAGTATCATGTAGTCACTTGTGTCCAAATAATGTTCGAGACTATACCAGAATTAAACCAAGCTTTCTTAAACACCTATGCTGAAAATTGTACAATATCAGTCATTTAAACAGAAATATTAAAAAGTTTCCATTGTAGTATTTTAGCAAAACACTCAACAGCCAACGTATTCCTAATATCGCAGCACTTCGCAGCGCAACGATCCATATCACAAAGATTGGTAGCTACTTCCAGGCAAACGAAATCAACTCCGTTCAATCCAGTACAGCCTACCACATGGGCACAATATGCATATTCAGGACGATAAGCATGCGGTAGAATGAGCCAGTTTTGCTTTGCTGATTACTTGCTCTGTTTCCCATTGTCTCGCATTAGATTCTCACTGTTAACCCGGCCCCTCCTGGGCTCATTTTGTTCAAACCACCGCCTGGGAGAGGGGTACGATCGGACCCTCTAGGATCTCAGGAACCGGAAGTAGGCAATACGAAACAAAATAGAACGTTGCCGGAAGTGCATCACCGTCTTCTACGTTGGAGCCGAGTCTGAACCATATCCGTTGACCTGTGGCGTCACAGTGGACCAAAATGAGTCAAATTTAGACCAATTAGTTAGTTAAGGACTTTTTATAGGTCGTTCTGGGCAAAGCACCTTCGCCTGCCTCTAAAGTGTGTGGGGGAATTTTGCGGGAGGGGTGTTTATTTAAATGACGCAGAACAAAGGGGCGAAGCTTATTTCAAGGAATGGGTCGCGAAGTGTAGCAATGCTTGCAAGGGTAGGGGATTGCTACGGCAGAGATGCCGAGCCTGGATGTTGGGCAACCGTTAGGATTTAACCCTCACCCCACCGGGGCCATCGATGGCCCTCCTAAGGTTTTTTCAGGATAGCAGAAAAACGACGAGATGCAGCACCGCGGTTGAGGCCTCTATCTCTTACCCCATCACTTTCCCACCATCCCTAACATTTTTTACCCCGGGTCACCCAAGGTCAGGTCACCAGACGAGGTCAAACAAGGTCACCTCACTTCAATTTTTGAGCTCTATAAGAGCTACATTTTTTAGTCGATCAATTTGAAACTTCCTACACTTCATTGCCAATCCAGGGTCTACAAGGTGTATATCCGGGATTTTTCGATTTCCTGACCTGAGGTCAGGTCACGAGGTGACCTCTCCCATTGAAAAAGCACGGGGAAAAGCTGTCTTATGATCTAAAAGTTACAAAAATGATTGCAAATGCTCAGACTACTCAGAACAGTGTTCTTCGACACCCTTTCACGGATCCCATAGGTCATAGGGTCTGGCCTTTTCCTATCAAATGTACTTTACCAGATCCTAATAGCTCGAATGGCATAAGAGTTATGCCCCGTTTGCTTGAGCATTGCATATTTGAGTGAAAGTGGCCTATCGTGACCTAACTTGACCTCTGAAGGTCAAACCATTGACCTGAGCGCTTAATCATGCGAAGTAATTTCTTACTGAATTCACACGAGCTTTCTAATGCACTTCGCACATTTGCGCTAACCATGTTCGGAGTTAGAAGGAGGCCATCGATGGCCCCCGGTGGAGCAAAGGTGGCGCCGGACCCCCGGTGGGGCGCGAGTTAAAAGGTACGTGAAGAAGCTTGTCATCGCAAAGGTTATTGATTATATAGTTTTTCCCAATTTTGTTACCTGTTATCGAATGACCGTTTTGCTTACGTTACTCTAGTTTCTCCATTGAAAAATAATTTTGGGCAATTTGAAACACCCGCAAGCACCATGACGTCTTGCCGCAGGTCTAGAGTGGTAAGCGCGTATATTTTTAATTTTAAGTGCTTTTGAATGATTTTTCAAAACGTAATCTAGTTCTTCTAGAATTCGGTGACCCCTGTTTTTTCAGACTCATTTTAGGAGAACAAAATGGCCTTACATGGTTTATAAAGGGTGCCATAACTTGTTGACCTGATCTGACCTGATGTTAATTTTTGGTGGTAATTTGTCAAGTTAATCACCCGAAAGGCCAGCAAAGCGACGTACGTCTTGTTTAAATCGGCGCATGATAGTTCGCAAAAAAACGAGAGGAGGGGTCCGACCTGACCCCCACTACGGTCTCAGGAACCGGAGCTGACACGGAAAAACTTGAAACGGCGCTGGAAGCGTCTTACTGTCTTCTACTTTCAAAGCCAGCTTGAACCATGTCTGTAGACCCGTGACGTCACAGAGGGCTAAAATAAGTCAATTTCTGACCAACTTAGCTTTATAGCCTATCACTTTATAAGCTTTATAACTATAACTATTCGTTTTTTACCTTTATAACTCGCTAACCATTAGACATAGAACAAGGTCAAAGGCATCGATGAGTTCATCTAGACCGAAACATTTGAATGATATGCAACATGACCTTGAAAGGTACCATCGCACCCTTGACCTCAGGCGAAGGTCAAATTAAATAAAAACCTTTTCGGGCTCATGTTGTACATCATTTGAATCCTTGGGTCATGCTCGTCACTATGATGTGCAAATTTACTGCTGTAACTTACCTCGTCCAAAAGTTAAAGACCCAAACAACTTCGAAAACTGCGACTTTTCGTAACCTCTGGTGACCTTGTTGACCTGACTTCAAAATGGTTGCCAGCAGACGGGTTTGTCCCTTCAAAAGATTTCGCATGATGTTTAGAAACCTAATCTAGCTCTTCTCTTCTAAACGCTGAGTTACACCCTGTCGGCCTCATTTTGGAATACTATAATCGTCTTACATGGGTTTCGAAATGTCTTCAAAACTCGTTGACTTGGCCGGCCTTGATGCCAATTTTAGTCATACGTTGTGGAATCAATCACTCTAGAGGTATGCAAAGTGACGAAGCTCTCTCTTAAACTGAATCGGAAGCATTTGCGAAAAACCAAAGGAGGTCTAATCGTACCCACCTGCGGTGAAATTGCTCAGTATAAATCAAAATACTGGATGTGTATCTGACCAAAGAAATTAGTCACAAAACCTATTCATTTTTGGAAACGGCAACTGAGAACCACATGCTCCATAAAGCGATTCCTGACCTGTGGAGTGTTTGGAACACTGGGCGAGATGAAATAGATTGTTTGGTAGCGAATAACTGCTCGATTGGATGCTTATCTGAGCAAATTACGTTAGGCAGTTTGAAGAATGCCTGAAATTTTAGGCATTCTGCAGAATGCCCACCGCCTTTGGCAATCTGCAGATTGCCTAGGCATTTTGCAGATTGCCTAGGCATTCTGCAGAATGCCAAACTGGCTGGGCAATCTGCAGAATGCCTAGGCATTCTGCAGAATGCCTGGTTCTTCACCCTGCCTGTAACATATATATATATATATATATATATATATAAATATATATATATATATATATATATATATTTATTTATATATATATATTGACCAGTTTTTATTGATTGTCCCCTGACTGGCATACGTTTTGCTACCCCAAAGAGGGAGAGTCCATACCTTTTGTCATATGAATCTGATCCTTGTGATTTGAGAGTCACCTAGCAGGCCAGCCAACCACCCATAGAAAGCCAACCAGCCAGCATCCCAGTCAGCGTCTGGTAGCCAGCAGGCCAACCAAACCTATTGGACCTGGTTACTACAGCTCTGCACATCCAAGTGAGTACCTCCTAGTGTTGGCAAAGATGCTGTTTCTCTTCCGTTGAATGAATCGTAAGATCGGTGCTAAATGATTTACTGGGTCCATTATAAAGTGTGAATATTCCTCATACTGTTATTTTGTATTATTAAATTTTCTATTTCCAATTGATCCGACCAGTAGCACCAGTTGTGACAAAAACGATAATTATGCTTTTGCCTTCATTAACGGCGCTCATCTTATCTAACTCAAAGTCTAATGATGTCTAGTCTCTTTCTCATCTGACCTTAGCTTAGGTCTATTTTTTCTACGCTGAAGGATGTGATGAAATGTGGGCAGATAAGACACACATCTTAAGTAATTTTCCGAACTGGTTCGGAGAGGGAATACTACGATGTTTATATTTGATCGGTAATTGTTTCGTTCTACACGTCTATATAATGTACCTCTTTCTCCGCAGTCGTATCTGCACCTGCTGGAGGCTGCCCTGGCTCATTGGTGGATTTCCTACACCTTCAGATGTTCCGACCGTCTCAGCTTTATGTCAGTCCGACACAGAGGCAGAGGGTTTGAAAACACTTCGGTTTGTTGTGTACTTGAATCATCGTTAAAGTTGTAAGCATTTGCATGGGAATGTAGGGTTTTTATCATGAACTTGAGGAAGATGTTAGTGTGATATTAATTAAGCGATCTGGCCTTTTAAATGTACAGAAAATCCTCAATTTATTTTCGTGCTTGTTAGAGACTTAACCGTTTGTTTTGAAAAGCGAGAAAGGTCAGATATAAGAAGCTGGACGTATTTCTTTCCATGCCGTTTGTCAGAGAGCATTACAAATCGAGACATGTCTAAGTTAAATCTCGTTCTCTGACTCAGCACTGTATAATGGAAATGTGTTTTGTCCGTCAGCCGAAACTGCGCTTGCGGTTGACTACCCCGGCATATTGGAGGATTTCCTTTCACCTTCAAACATTCGGACCGTTTCAGGTCCAGGTCAGTACGGCTTACAGAGGCGGAGTGACTGAAATTGATGTTTGTTGTCTCTTTCACTCATGATTCCAGTTTATAAGCATTTCGATGCAAATGTTGAATTTTCATTCCCAGCTTGAATATAAGAGTGGAAAATAAAAAACTTTGTAGCGTTTTAGATGCATAAAAAGGCCCCCTTTCTTTCCATGTTTGTCATAGATGCAACCGTTTGTTTTTGACAGGCGAGTAAAGTCGGCCTAAAGAAGACACGGTGAAGCAGTCACACGCCATCTTGCTGTGTCTGCTCAGCTAACCACATTGACAGGAGAGTGTCAAACCTCTCAATGTCAGATGTATTCTTACATTCCTAACCAGGTTAGTGTGGATGGGGACCGGAGAAGTCGGGAGGGAATGAGAAGCATGAACCTGATTCATGCTTCTTGTGTTCTACGGTATAGGGGTGAATATACGAGTTTCTTGTATTTAGTTGTGTTTGCTCCAATTATGTCTGGCATGGGTTATAAATTGACGGCACAACCACGTTGAATGTTTTAAGAAAGGTCTAAGAAAATGTGAAGAAAATAAAAAATTTAACCGTGAGGAAATTAGAACCTTAATACGGCCAATTCAGTGTTGATGTCTAGTTATGTTTTAATACATAATTTTTGTAAACTATAATTGTGAAAGTTTGGGTTACCTGGAAAGTTGACGTTGTGCTGCTTAATCGATTTAAGTGGTTATTTATATCGCGTGGTAGGTATGTCATGGGATAGGAAGGGTTTTTTCTCAAGATGTGCATTTGTGCGTCATTGTTATTTGCTAGTTCCTGTAATAGGTAAGCACAGAGTGTTCCGCTTAGTGTAACTGGGGTAATTGACATTACTTGATTTAAGTGTAAAGATAATTTCCGTACTTAATAGCCATGAGCCTTGCATATCTGGCATACGTTAAGACGCATGAAGTAAAATCTAAAACCTCAAGAAAGTACCACAGCTTTGCTCGCAGAAGCAGGTAAGTTGCCCAGGTCCCTGTCATCTGCGCTTCCACCTCCACCGATTGGAAACTTCGAAGTCTTCCTGCACCAGACGTTACATACGCTATGTAAAAGTGCAACAAAGGTGTTACGAAACTACTTAAAAGTGCCAAAAGTGCTGCCGAGTTCTTACAAAAGTGCCGCGGAATTGTTACCAAAGTGCAGTAAGTGTTAAAAAACGTTTAAAAGGTGCTGTATGTGTTGTGGAAGTGGTACAAAAGTGCAGCAAAAGTGTTAAACTCTTAAAAGGAGCAGTAAGTGTTGTGGAAGTGGTACAAAAGTGCAGCAAAAGTGTTACAGAACAACTAAAAACGTGATATAAGTGCTGCAAAAGTGCTACAAAGCTGTTTTGGAAGTGCTGCAAAGATGTTCCAAAGCTGCTGGAGCACTGTGGAACCAGCACCCTCGACTACAGACTATGGAGCTCTTCTTTACCAGAGGTTTGAGATCTTTCATCACCAGGTCAGTCCGGCTGGGGATGGGAGGGCTGGGAGGAGTGTCGTGTGGGACCCAGATCTCTCCCATTGTGGCTCAGGCAATGCCGCAATGAATTTTGCGTGTATGCCTGTGGTGTATTTTGCCTGTTTGTATTTGCAGTGTGAAGGCGACTGGCTGCTGGGTTTTATTCATGTTTTGTTATTTAAGCATCAGGATTTCTCAGTTGCTTGCACAATTTTGTGTAAAACTTCAAATGAGTGCTAAAAGACGATTATGGAAGCTTTAACCATTTTTTTGTTGCCAGCTTCAAAAAAATCAGTGAATCTTAAACTTATCTTAGAATATTGTAAATGTGGACTGCAAACAGGGGCATATAAAGCGAGGGGGCTGGCGAGAATTCCCGTGCAACGTGGGAATCAGGAGGTTTGTTACCTAAAAATTTGTGAGGACTGAGGTTGTTATGGATTCTCACCCTTTTTGTGTATTCATGCTTATTATGTTGCAAATGCATATTATCGAAGCGTAAATTTCAGCCCCTTCAAAGATAGCAAACATGCGATAATTTTGTGTCCCAACCACCCCCCCCAGTCATCTCCAGAGTTGGATCCCCAGTCCAGAGGTGGTACCTCTAATAAACATTTTGGCAAGGCTTAACTTTGATATCTGTCTATCTCTTCAACAATAAGCTATTGTATATCCTGTATGTCAAATACAAAAATGTCAAAAGGTCGAAAATATCACATTTGCATTCCATATTGCATATGAATTTTAGATGAAGAGAAAAAAGCATAACAAATGACGAGAATACCCAAGGTTAAGTGAAACAAAGGACAACTACGCACTTTATTTTATACTTGACTTATTTTTACACACCGATTTATCAAACATCACATCCATATTTGTCAAACAGCGGAGGTGAAAAATTCAGCTGGAGATGACATGCAAATGGACGCAGCGAATAGCGTGGCATTTAGTATCTCATAAAGCAGATGATAAATGATATTAATATTTCCCCCATGTTCAGATTCTTCACAAACAGTATCCTTCTGAAAGACGGGGAAAAATTTAGAGTTCTGAAGCGTGGGACGGTGTCGAGTATACCGAGCATACTGTATTTCATTTCATAGAACGTGTATGCGAGTGCTGAAGATTGCACTCCGGCTTTCGTCGCATTACAGCATATTTTTTGGAGACATTTTTGGTCGCGTGCGTTTTCTTTTGTCGAATTGTCGAATTGTTGACCTGCTGATTATATCCTCATTATTCGTTTTGAGTGGTGTTTTTCTGAAGAATGTGTTTGAAACGATCGGAGAGAAAAGGTAAGCAACAGAGAGCATAAGTTGAATCGACTGATATATTTATGTTATCAATGTACTTTACGGTGGGCGAGATGTAGGTATGTATATATATATATATATATATATATATATATATATATATATATATATATATATATATATATATATATATATATATTGACCAGTTTTTATTGATTGTCCCCTGACTGGCATACGTTTTGCTACCCCAAAGAGGGAGAGTCCATACCTTTTGTCATATGAATCTGATCCTTGTGATTTGAGAGTCACCTAGCAGGCCAGCCAACCACCCATAGAAAGCCAACCAGCCAGCATCCCAGTCAGCGTCTGGTAGCCAGCAGGCCAACCAAACCCATTGGACCTGGTTACTACAGCTCTGCACATCCAAGTGAGTACCTCCTAGTGTTGGCAAAGATGCTGTTTCTCTGCCGTTAAATGAATCGTAAGATCGGTGCTAAATGATTTACTGGGTCCATTATAAAGTGTGAATATTCCTCATACTGTTATTTTGTATTATTAAATTTTCTATTTCCAATTGATCCGACCAGTAGCACCAGTTGTGACAAAAACGATAATTATGCTTTTGCCTTCATTAACGGCGCTCATCTTATCTAACTCAAAGTCTAATGATGTCTAGTCTCTTTCTCATCTGACCTTAGCTCAGGTCTATTTTTTTCTACGCTGAAGGATGTGATGAAATGTGGGCAGATAAGACACACATCTTAAGTAATTTTCCGAACTTGTTCGGAGAGGGAATACCACGATGTTTATATTTGATCGGTAATTGTCTCGTTCTACACGTCTATATAATGTACCTGTTTCTCCGCAGTCGTATCTGCACCTGCTGGAGGCTGCCCTGGCTCATTGGTGGATTTCCTACACCTTCAGATGTTCCGACCGTCTCAGCTTTATGTCAGTCCGACACAGAGGCAGAGGGTTTGAAAACATTTCGGTTTGTTTTGTACTTGACTCATATTTGATGTTGTAAGCATTTGTATGGGAATGTAGGGTTTTTATCATGGACTTGAGGAAGATGTTAGTGTGATATTAATTAAGCGATCTGGCCTTTTAAATGTACAGAATATCCTCCATTTATTTTCGTGCTTGTTAGAGACTTAACCGTTTGTTTTAAAGGGCGAGAAAGGTCAGATCTAAGAAGCTGGACGTATTTCTTTCCATGCCGTTTGTCAGAGAGCATTACAAATCGAGACATGTCTAATTTAAATCTCGTTCTCTGACTCAGCACTGTATAATGGAAATGTGTTTTGTCCGTCAGCCGAAACTGCACCTGCGGTTGACTACCCCGGCATATTGGAGGATTTCCTTTCACCTTCAAACATTCGGACCGTTTCAGGTCCAGGTCAGTACGGCTTACAGAGGCGGAGTGACTGAAATTGATGCTTGTTGTCTCTTTCACTCATGATTCCAGTTTATAAGCATTTCGATGCAAATGTTGAATTTTCATTCCCAGCTTGAATATAAGAGTGGAAAATAAAAACTTTGTAGCGTTTTAGATGCATAGAAAAGGCCTCCTTTCTTTCCATGTTTGTCATAGATGCAACCGTTTGTTTTTTTGATAGGCGAGTAAAGTCGGCCTAAAGAAGACACGGTGAAGCAGTCACACGCCTTCTTGATGTGTCTGCTCAGCTAACCACATTGACAGGAGAGTGTCAAACCTCTCAATGTCAGATGTATTCTTACATTCCTAACCAGGTAAGTGTGGACGGGGACCGGAGAAGTCGGGAGGGAATGAGAAGCATGAACCTGATTCATGCTTCTTGTGTTCTACGGTATAGGGGTGAATATACGAGTTTCTTGTATTTCGTTGTGTTTGCTCCAATTATGTCTGGCTTGGGTTACAAATTGACGGCACAACCACGTTGAATGTTTTAAGAAAGGTCTAAGAAAATGTGAAGAAAATAAAAAATTTAACCGTGAGAAAATTAGAACCTTAATACGGCCAATTCAGTGTTGATGTCTAGATATGTTTTAATACATGATTTTTCTAAACTATAATTGTGAAAGTTCGGGTTACCTGGAAAGTTGAAGTTGTGCTGCTTAATCGATTTAAGTGGTTATTTATATCGCGTGGTATGTATGTCATGGGATAGGAAGGGGTTTTTTCTCAAGATGTGCATTTGTGGATCATTGTTATTTGCTAGTTCCTGTATTAGGTAAGCACAGAGTGTTCCGCTTAGTGTAACTGGGGTAATTAACATTACTTGATTTAAGTGTAAAGTTAATGTCCGTACTTGATAGCCATGAGCCTTGCATATCTGGCCTACGTTAAGACGCATGAAGTAAAATCTAAAACCTCAAGAAAGTACCACAGCTTTGCTCGCAGAAGCAGGTAAGTTGCCCAGGTCCCTGTCATCTGCGCTTCCACCTCCACCGAGTGGAAACTTCGAAGTCTTCCTTCACCAGACGTTACATACGCTATGTAAAAGTGCAACGAAGGTGTTACGAAACTTCTAAAAAGTGCCAAAAGTGCTGTGGAGTTCTTACAAAAGTGCTGCGGAATTGTTACCAAAGTGCAGTAAGTGTTAAAAAACGTTTAAAAGGTGCCGTATGTGTTGTGGAAGTGGTACAAAAGTGCAGCAAAAGTGTTAAACTCTTAAAAGGAGCAGTAAGTGTTGTGGAAGTGGTACAAAAGTGCAGCAAAAGTGTTCAGAGCTACTAAAAAGGTGATATAAGTGCTGCAAAAGTGCTACAAAGCTGTTTTGGAAGTTCTGCAAAGGTGTTCCAAAGCTGCTGGAGCACTCTGCAACCAGCACCCTCGACTACAGACTATGGAGCTCTTCTTCACCAGAGGTTTGAGATCTTTCATCACCAGGTCAGTCCGGCTGGGGATGGGAGGGCTGGGAGGAGTGTCGTGTGGGACCCAGATCTCTCCCATTGTGGCTCAGGCAATGCCCCAATGAATTTTGCGTGTATGCCTGTGGTGTATTTTGCCTGTTTGTATTTGCAGTGTGAAGGCGACTGGCTGCTGGCTTTTATTCATGTTTTGTTATTTAAGCATCGGGATTTCTCAGTCGCTTGCACAATTTTGAGTAAAACCTCAAATGAGTTCTAAAAGACGATTATGGAAGCTTTCAACCATTTTTTTTGTTGCCAGCTTCAAAAAAAATAGTGAATCTTAAACTTATCTTAGAATATTGTAAATGTGGACTGCAAACATGGGCATATAAAGCGAGGGGCTGGCGAGAAATCCCGTGCAACGTGGGAATCAGGAGGCTAGTTCCCTAAAAAATTGTGAGGACTGAGGTTGTTATGGATTTTCACCCTTTTCGTGTATTCATACTTACTATGTTGCAAATGCATATTATGGAAGCGTAAATTTCAGCCCCTTCAAAGATAGCAAACATGCGATAATTTTGTGTTCCAACCACCCAACCCCGCAGTCATCTCCAGAGTTGGATCCCCAGTCCAGAGGTGGTACCTCTAATAAACATTTTGGCAAGTCTAAACTTTGATATCTGTCTATCTCTTCAACAATAAGCTATTGTATATCCTGTATGTCAAATACAAAAATGTCAAAAGGTCGAAAATATCACATTTGCATTCCATATTGCATATGAATTTTAGATGAAGAGAAAAAAGCATAACAAATGACGAGAATACCCAAGGTTAAGTGAAACAAAGGACAACTACGTTCACTTTATTTTATACTTGACTTCTTTTTACAAACCGATTTATCAAACATCACATCCATATTTGTCAAACAGCGGAGGTGAAAAATTCAGCTGGAGATGACATGCAAATGGACGCAGCGAATAGCGTGGCATTTAGTGTCTTATAAAGCAGATGATAAATGATATTAATATTTCCCCCATGTTCAGATTCTTCACAAACAGTATCCTTCTCAAAGACGGGGAAACATTTAGAGTTCTGAAGCGTGGGACGGTGTCGAGTATACCGAGCATACTCTATTTCATTTCATAGAACGTGTATGCGAGTGCTGAAGATTGCACTCCGGCTTTCGTCACGTTACAACATTTTTTTGGAGACATTTTTGGTCGCGTGCGTTTTCTTTCGTCGAATTGTCGAATTGTTGACCTGCTGATTATATCCTCATTATTTGTTTTGATTGGTGTTTTTTCTGAAGAATGTGTTTGAAACGATCGGAGAGAAAAGGTAAGCAACAGAGAGCATAAGTTGAATCGACTGATATATTTATGTTATCAATGTACTTTACGGTGGGCGAGATGTAGGTATGTATATGTATATATATATATATATATATATATATATATATATATATATATATATATATTGACCAGTTTTTATTGATTGTCCCCTGACTGGCATACGTTTTGCTACCCCAAAAGGGAGAGTCCATACCTTTTGTCATATGAATCTGATCCTTGTGATTTGAGAGTCACCTAGCAGGCCAGCCAACCACCCATAGAAAGCCAACCAGCCAGCATCCCAGTCAGCGTCAGGTAGCCAGCAGGCCAACCAAACCCATTGGACCTGGTTACTGCAGCTCTGCACATCCAAGTGAGTACCTCCTAGTGTTGGCAAAGATGCTGTTTCTCTGCCGTTGAATGAATCGTAAGATCGGTGCTAAATGATTTACTGGGTCCATTATAAAGTGTGAATATTCCTCATACTGTTATTTTGTATTATTAAATTTTATATTTCCAATTGATCCGACCAGTAGCACCAGTTGTGACAAAAACGATAATTATGCTTTTGCCTTCATTAACGGCGCTCATCTTATCTAACTCAAAGTCTAATGATGTCTAGTCTCTTTCTCATCTGACCTTAGCTTAGGTCTATTTTTTTCTACGCTGAAGGATGTGATGAAATGTGGGCAGATAAGACACACATCTTAAGTAATTTTCCGAACTTGTTCGGAGAGGGAATACCACGATGTTTATATTTGATCGGTAATTGTTTCGTTCTACACGTCTATATAATGTACCTGTTTCTCTGCAGTCGTATCTGCACCTGCTGGGAGCCTGCCCTGGCTCATTGGTGGATTTCCTACGCCTTCAGATGTTCCGACCGTCTCAGCTTTATGTCAGTCCGACACAGAGGCAGGGGGTTTGAAAACATTTCGGTTTGTTGTGTACTTGACTCATCTTTGAAGTTGTAAGCATTTGTATGGGAATGTAGGGTTTTTATCATGGACTTGAGGAAGATGTTAGTATGATATTAATTAAGCGATCTGGCCTTTTAAATGTAGAGAAAATCCTCCATTTATTTTCGTGCTTGTTAGAGACTTAACCGTTTGTTTTGAAAAGCGATAAAGGTCAGATATAAGAAGCTGGACGTATTTCTTTCCATGTCGTTTGTCAGAGAGCATTACAAATCGAGACATGTCTAAGTTAAATCTCGTTCTCTGACTCAGCACTGTATAATGGAAATGTGTTTTGTCCGTCAGCCGAAACTGCACTTGCGGTTGACTACCCTGGCATATTGGAGGATTTCCTTTCACCTTCAAACATTCGGACCGTTTCAGGTCCAGGTCACTACGGCTTACAGAGGCGGAGTGACTGGAAATTGATGCTTGTTGTCTCTTTCACTCATGATTCCAGTTTATAAGCATTTCGATGGAAATGTTGAATTTTCATTCCCAGCTTGAATATAAGAGTGGAAAATAAAAAAACTTTGTAGCGTTTTAGATGCATAGAAAAGGCCTCCTTTCTTTCCATGTTTGTCATAGATGCAACCGTTTGTTTTTTGATAGGCGAGTAAAGTCGGCCTAAAGAAGACACGGTGAAGCAGTCACACGCCTTCTTGATGTGTCTGCTCAGCTAACCACATTGACAGGAGAGTGTCAAACCTCTCAATGTCAGATGTATTCTTACATTCCTAACCAGGTTAGTGTGGACGGGGACCGGAGAAGTCGGGAGGGGAATGAGAAGCATGAACCTGATTCATGCTTCTTGTGTTCTACGGTATAGGGGTGAATATACGAGTTTCTTGTACTTAGTTGTGTTTGCTCCAATTATGTCTGGCATGGGCTATAAATTGACGGCACAACCACGTTGAATGTTTTAAGAAAGGTCTAAGAAAATGTGAAGAAAATTAAAAAAATTTAACTGTGAGAAAATTAGAACCTTAATACGGCCAATTCAGTGATGATGTCTAGTTATGTTTTAATACATAATTTTTGTAAACTATAATTGTGAAAGTTCGGGTTACCTGGAAAGTTGACGTTGTGCTGCTTAATCGATTTAAGTGGTTATTTATATCGCGTGGTAGGTATGTCATGGGATAGGAAGGTTTTTTTTCTCAAGATGTGCATTTGTGCATCATTGTTATTTGCTAGTTCCTGTATTAGGTAAGCACAGAGTGTTCCGCTTAGTGTAACTGGGGTAATTGACATTACTGGATTTAAGTGTAAAGTTAATTTCCGTACTTGATCCATGAGCCTTGCATATCTGGCCTACGTTAAGACGCATGAAGTAAAATATAAAACTTCAAGAAAGTACCACAGCTTTGCTCGCAGAAGCAGGTAAGTTGCCCAGGTCCCTGTCATCTGCGCTTCCACCTCCACCGATTGGAAACTTCGAAGTCTTCCTGCACCAGACGTTACATACGCTATGTAAAAGTGCAACGAAGGTGTTACGAAACTACTTAAAAGTGCCAAAAGTGCTGCTGAGTTCTTACAAAAGTGCTGCGGAATTGTTACCAAAGTGCAGTAAGTGTTAAAAAACGTTTAAAAGGTGCTGAATGTGTTGTGGAAGTGGTACAAATGTGCAGCAAAAGTTAAACTCTTAAAAGGAGCAGTAAGTGTTGTGGAAGTGGTACAAAAGTGCAGCAAAAGTGTTACAGAACAACTAAAAAGGTGATATAAGTGCTGCAAAAGTGCTACAAAGCTGTTTTGGAAAGGCTGCAAAGGTGTCCCAAACCTGCTGGAGCACTGTGGAACCAGCACCTTCGACTACAGACTATGGAGCTCTTCTTGACCAGAGGTTTGAGATCTTTCATCACCAGGTCAGTCCGGCTGGGGATGGGAGGGCTGGGATGAGGTCGTGGGACCCAGATCTCTCCCATTGCGGCTCGACAATGCCGCAATGAATTTTGTGTGTGTGTCGTGGTGTATTTTGCCTGTTTGTTTGTATTTGCAGTGTGAAGGCGACTAGCTGCTGGCTTTTATTTATGTTTTGCTATTTAAGCATCAGGATTTCTCAGTCGCTTGCACAATTTTGAGTAAAACTTCAAATGAGTTCTTAAAGACGATTATGGAAGCTTTAAACCATTTTTTGTTGCCAGCTTCAAAAAAATCAGTGAATCTTAAACTTAACTTAGAATATTGTAAATGTGGACTGCAAACATGGGCATATAAAGCGAGGGGGCTATGCGAGAAATCCCGTGCAACGTGGGAATCAGGAGGTTAGTTCCCTAAAAATTGTGAGGACTGAGTTGTTATGGATTTTCACCCTTTTCGTGTATTCATACTTACTATGTTGCAAATGCACATTATCGAAGCGTAAATTTCAGCCCCTTCAAAGATAGCAAACATGCGATAATTTTGTGTCCCAACCACCCCCCCCCAGTCATCTCCAGAGTTGGATCCCCAGTCCCTGTCATCTGTGCTTCCACCTCCACCGATTGGAAACTTCGAAGTCTTCCTTCACCAGACGTTACATACGCTATGTAAAAGTGCAACGAAGGTGTTACGAAACTACTAAAAAGTGCCAAAAGTGCTGCGGTATTGTTACAAAAGTGCAGCAAAAGTGATATAAAACATGGAAAAAGGAGCTGTAAGTGTTGTGGAAGTGTTAGAAAAAGTGCAGCAAAAGTGTTAGAAAAAAACAGCAAAAGTGTTACAAAACGACTCATAAGGTGCTTTAAGTGGTGCGAAAGTTCTACAAAGCTGTTGTGGAAGGGCTGGAATGAGTTACAAAACTGCTGGAGCACTGTGGAACCAGCATCCCTGACTACAGACTACGGAGCTCTTCTTGACAAGAGGTTTGAGATATTTCATCACCATGTCAGTCCGTCTGGGGATGAGAGGGGCGGGAAAAATATTGTGTGGGACCCAGAGCTACCTGTTGTGGGTCAGACAACTTCACAATGAGGTTATCACGCGCATTGATGGGGCGGGTATGCGCCCCCCCGGTTATTTTTTCGGAAATAACAGAAAAACGGCGGTGCGTAGCGCCGCCGTTTTTGGCATAGCATTTCCCTCATCATTTTTATAACTTGTAAAATTTTGGGGTTAGGCCATCTCAGGCCAGGTCACATGTGCAGGTTATGTGACCTGACCTAAAAAACGTTTAATATGGCATAAGTCGGATCAGGCTGAACTTACCTAATTGAAACTGATCACTTAATGAATCCAGCGAGTTCTGTAAAATATTTTCCGGTGTTTTTTATATCAATGAACTAAGGTTAGGTACGAGGCATGGAATCTTCATTGGAAATACATGTGAAAATGGTTTTTGCTCAATAACTCAGTAGCGGTTGGTGATAGAGCGTTTATGTTAGCTGCATTAAACCTGCCTTCGCTTTGTGGTTCTAATGATATGAATTTTATATACTTTGACCCTAACCAGCCTTCAGGTCAGGTCAAATCCCTGATTTGACCTAGGAAGGTCATATTGTATATCATTCGATTCGGCTTGCTGCTAGGATTCATATATTTCAAGTCGTTTTGCGCTATTTTTACTTGTTTAGATGTAATGGCCGAAAAACTTAACTTACACATTATCCCTATGATGGCATGTTTTGACCTCTCGTGACCTTACATGTGACCTGACAAAAAATGTTTCAAGTGTAGTCGATGGAGAAGTGGATGGGCTACCCAACGCCGTTTCCTGTTTTTCGCTACCTCCCGTGGTTCTTGAGATATTGGGCGGTACCCGTCCCCTCGTCAATGCGCGTGTTATAACTGTGTGCCTTTGGTGTATTTGCCGGCTTGCCTGAATTAGCAGTGTGACTGAAACTTGATATTTTGCACGCTTTCTATTTTTCTTTCACCAAGGACTTTCTCAGCCGCCTGGACAAGTTAAGATGGAACATTAAATGGGATCGAAAATACTAGTTGTGAAAGCTTTAAACCAATAGTTGAGTTTGAAGAAGTTATACTAAGTTGTATAAGTGTAATAAATATTGAATTCCAACCAAGCAGTGTCAATATTTGTTCGCAGCTTCAAAACAGGCATTGAATAAGTAACTTTTCAAACTTGAGTCCCCTACCGGGAAGCAAATTTATAGTGTTGCTTAGAACGTTTTATAGATTTATAGACGTGAGTTGCTTAGGATATCTCCTAAATACCTGAAGTCCTTAGACGGGGCATTTTCACCGTTGAAATATAGCGAACAAATGTGTGCTACATACATGGGTATAGAAAACAGGGAATGGGATTGGGTTCCCTGTAACTTGTGAATTAGGGGGTCTGCTCCCTAAAAAAACTAATGAGGATTGGGGCTGTTTTGCATTTTTATACGGTTGTCTGCGTATATCCACGTTGTATATGTCTTAGCTTTTATTCGTGGACTACACTCTTAGCCTTTTCAAGGAGGGCAAACGTATTTTTTCTTTGTGTCACCCCCCACCCCAATCATCGCCAGTCCGGACTTCGTCCCCGTAAGCAAATGAATCGTGGGAACGCTCCAGTCTACATTGTCATTTCTTCGCCAGTTCTTTAACAATAAACTATTGAATATCCCTGTTGCCAATTGCGCATTAGGTATGTCAAAAGGTGCAAGATATAATATAATCTGTTGTGTATGGAATTGAAAATGAACGAAGCATAGAACTGACGGCGAGAATATACAAGGGTAAGTACATCAAAGGAAAACTGTGGTTTACCATTTTTCTAGTTTACTTGTTTTTCCACAATTATTTACCAAACATCCCATCCATATTTCTCAAACAGCAAACATGAAAAATATAGATGGAGGTTAAAGACTTATGAACGTGACAAATTCGTATTAAATAGCGTATAAGGCAGATGATAGGTTACCTGAATATTTCCCGGTCTTCAGATTCTCCACAACCAGTGACTTCTGAAAGACCGGAAATTATTTGACACGGGTTTCTGAAATTTGGGACGGTGAGGAGCATAGGGAACATACCGTATGTCATTTCATAGAGCGTGTGCGCGGCTGTTGAAGATTGTTTTCCGACTTTCGTCGCGTTGTACCATATATTTCGGTGAAATGTTTGTCGCGTGCGTTTTCTTTCCAGGAATTTTATTTTTTGCGAAATTTCTGATTATATTCTAAAAACATACCTATTGAAGTGGTGGTTCTTCGAAGATTTAGTGTTTGGAACGATTGAGGAAAAGTAAGTAACCTAGAGCATGAGCCGAATCGACCGATGTATTTGTTTTCTCTATGTACATCATGGAAGGCGATATATATATATTTAAGCCAATTTGAATGAGTGTCCCCTGGCTGCCATATTTTTTTTAGACAAAAGAGAGAGAGTTCAGACCTCTTATGTAATTATTGTTCGTGTTTCTTGGAATGGTTTAAGCCTGATTAATGTCGGCAGTGGTGGTGTGGACGAAGGGAGGGAAAATAAATCTAAAAGTTTTACGGACGGGAAAACTTTCAACAACTTGCAACAGGTAGGAGCGAGGGGCTGACGAGAGCAGTCAGAACACGCCAAGGTCAGAAGGGGGAAGGATTTTGCACCTTGAAAGTTCAGTTGTTCGGGCACTCCGTTCCGAAAACAATAGTGTAATTATTCCTTAGGTCCATCCGGCTTGGGACAGGGAAGCTGGGAGGAGTATCAATGGAAGCCACATATTTAACGCTTTATTTGTCTGATGTTTATAGCATATAGTTGCAGCCAGACGTATTTTCATTCTCCACTTAACGTTAGGTCAGAGGTACAGGCTGGGGAAAGGGGGTTTTCAATGATTAATTTGACCAGCTGGTCAGAAGCGATGGATTGAGTTGGGGGTATGTTCTTAGGGTTCTCGGTTCATTTCTGGTCACAAAATTCATAGATAATTGTCGTAGAGGTCTGAATTGCACACCCAATTAACAGTTGGGATTTCAAGCGGCCACATTCGTACTCAGGCCCCCTGGTGTAAGTTTCCTTCAAGACATGTCCCACCCCTTGGAAGTGTTTTTGGTATTTGATCAAATGAAGTTTTCTCCACTTTCCTGTTTGTTTGGATGCTGCATGTCTAAATTATTTCGTCCATGATCACACCCTGATCATGGGCTTTGAGGAGTGCTTATTTGATAACTGTTGAAGACTTCTGTCTCGTATTCAATTTGTTTTGCTTATCATTTCCAGGATATACATGCTAAGACTCGTTGAAAATCGTTTCCAAAAATTATCACCAAAAGCAAAAGCCTCCTCAGGGCGGCACTGGTCACGCTTACCTCCCCGTGGTCAGTGCTGGGCAACGGGATGACTTCAGGAGCATTTAAATGCTTTGTTCTCATATCCTTCCATTATTCCATCTTTCCATAGATGTATTTCATAAAATGTAGATCCTGAACTCATTCCGGCTAAAAGCGTGCACCGTAAATGATGTAGTAAGAGGTTTACTGCTATGTATGCACAGAAGCACAGTTAGCAGAGCTTCTGTTATCCATGGCAAAAATTATCTCAAGCTTTCGGACTAGTCTGCCTAAAACCATTGCTACTGGACACGGTTGGTCTCTGGAGGGAAACTCATCGATACACAGAACTCAAAGTTTCCAGGGTGACCATCCTTCATGAGGGATCCTTTCTTCCAGAGATCCACCTTTTAATTTTTCTTCCAAATGCTCCAACACAAACCACCCGTTTGGGTGGGCCAAATCGGGAAAAAATCGCGAACTTTTCCTAATAGAACTGAACGAAGCAGGACATTCCCTTAAATGGCCCCTAGATCTTCTCTGGGGGCTTTAGGCCAACTCAGGGTCCCAAACCATTTCAGACACTCAGACTGGAAGAAAATTGAGTGCCTATGTGAAACAGTCCATGAAACCCCAGAGGTGCCCTAGTTTTCTCCGTCAGCAGGATTCGTTCAGACAGACTGAGACACTCCTCAGCGTTTCCCTGGCGACGTTTTTTTAAGCTAGCAAAAGTGCCCCTTTTCCTTGAAAATGTCCCTCCATGGTGCTGTTCCCCCAATACTGAGGCTCTGGCTGCGCCCCTGCACAAGTTGCCAGGTTATGTTAGGGACATGAACGCAGGGTAGCAACTGGCCCAAACCAAACAACTATTGGTTTTAGAACCATTTGTTTGAACCAATTGTGTTGTGAGCAGGCACTTCGAGATAAACTAGCTAACACCACTTTTTCCGTTGTGGAAGCACCAGGGGCGTAGCCAAGGAGGGGCGGCAGGGAATGCCGCCCTCCTCTGAGTGCCCGAAGGGCCCTCCTGAGGACACGGGCCGCGCGAGTTGCGGCTTGCCCGCACTATGCTCTGTGGTGAAGTTTAAAATTTCATACCAGACAGGGTCCTCTTAAGCCCTTCTCAGCATTATTTTGTAACAAGCAGGGCTCTTTTTACCAATCAGGGCCGTTTTGGCGCTGTCGCTGGGGCCCTTCTCGGGGCCCAATCTGCAGAACATGGCAGATTTCGACGAGATCTCGTTGGGGCAGCCTCGGGGCAGACCAACCGATTTTGGGCAGCTTTTGGTTGAGCTTGGGGCAGAGCGGGCTCTTGGGGCAGGAACTAGTACTTGAGGCAGCAGTCAGTCCGGGCAATCACAATGTGAAGAAGAAAAAATACTGAAAAGAAACGACAATCATTAGTTAAACTTCCGCTGGAAAAGCCGATTTCTCTCAAAAGCGTCATTTTGTCATCAAACTAAATATGGTTTAAAAGATACGAAGTAAAGGAAATTTGTCATTGACGTAAAGTTTCCGGAGGTGAATAAAAAATCAGGCTAGGGGCGCCTTTCAAATGCTAAATTTATAATTATTTTCTAAATTTTCAATATAAACTTAATTCTTTTTACATAAACAATCTTAGAACTGGAAAATAATACTTCCCTGTATGGAGTTTTTTGCATTCCCTCCGCTATGTTTTAATCGCCAAAGGCCGGGAAATCATGCTAGCCCCCTCCCTAGAATGAATGCTGGTCCGTGGTGTTACGGCACACGGCGTGCGGGGATCTTTCTTCCCTTGGGTCTCTTGAAATTATTCCAAATTTTGTGATGCTTTCATGCAAATGTGAGAAAACCAAAGGGAAAAAATGATTTAGCTGTGGAAACAATTATTCTATTCGAATATAGCTGTCAATTGAAATATTTTTAAAATCTTTGCTTGATACGGGTTTTAAGCAGGGGCAAATGACGTCACTGGGGGACAAGACTTCGGTCGTAAAAATATCTTTGAAAATTATTCTTGATATTGTGCATCATGACTTCTGCAGTCTCCGAGGTAGCTGCGGTACATGAGTTTCTATTGCTTTGGTACGTGGAGCCGAGGGTTGTGAGTACGTATGTCGTCGGGTCAGAGTCACAGTTTTATTTTCTTTTTGAGGGTATCATTTAAAATTGAGTAGATAAAACTTGTATCGGTAAAAAATTGATCCTCCCCCTCCGTTGGAGGAGTCTGCCCCAGCAACCAAATTTCTGCCCCAATTGGGGGATGCATTGGGCTGCCCCAGGCGCCTTGTAGAGTCGCCTGCCACGTTCCGCAGACTGGCTCGGGGCGCTGCCCCTCCCTGAGCGAAATCCTGGCCACGCCCCTGGGTAACACTCATCGCTGCTCGCTTAACTTCTTGCTGAAAAGCTTTCGGATGTCCATTGTTCTCGTCGCTGTCTTCAGCAACTGGAACGATGATACAAAACAAACGTTTGCGCCACGCCTGCCCCAGTGCTCTGCCAACTGGCACAGGAAAATAAACCGTCGGTTGATATTTCCATTCTCGCAAATCACCGCGGGTTCTCGCACGCCTGCGAGCAACGCGAGATGACGTTTCCGCGCGGGCTCAAAATACAGCTGAAGCCATTCCGGCGGAATCATCCACTCAGGAGGTGCTAGTTGCGGGCGATTAGAACTTAACTTTTCATCGGCTGAGTCAAGCCCAGTTAGAGCGTATAGGGCACAGGTCCAATTGCAGTTTTCTATATGCTGGGACACTAATGAATTACTCATTCTTCGTTTTTAGTGATAAATATTACCGCAGTCATTTTAAGCTTAATATGGTTAAATTTGTGGATGAGATTCTACCTTAAAATATTGGGGGGGCAGCTTTATGGTCTGGCCCCCAAACGGGAATTTTGGGGGTCATGGCCCCCTGGCCCCCGTTTCTACAACTATTTATAAATTACCTTTGGCCAGCATATGGGTTGTTGAACCTCATCATAATAATTGAGGGTTTAGGGCGCACCGACAACAAAGGTCATGTGCCGCCTATAACATGACCTCGTGTCGGTGCAACGAAGTCAAGATAGGTTTACTCAACGAACTTGCATTAAAGATGCCGTTGAACCTCGTTCAAGTTCTCGTTTATTCAACGTCCCGGTTAAATATGCGTGGCAAAAACGGGAATTCACAAAAAATGGCTCTATTGCTGTAGATATGGCTTCAAATATTTTCTTCTTTCCAAAACAATAGTATCTCAGGGCGCTATCAGGGGCCACGTTGCAAGTTTTGACGTGAACAAGCTCTGGGAGCTCGGTTCTTTTCTCCATGGTGGCCTGAATTTTTATATTTACCCTGGCCCTGGTGGGGGTCTTTTTAGACCCCCTCGGGATTTTCCAAAGTGACCAAAAAACGGCGGCGCGCAGCGCTGCCAAACGTAGTTTAGCTGTTCTTTCATCATTTTTACATATTTCCTGAAATATGTAGCTCAAGGTCATATCAGGTCAGGTCACTAGGCCAGTTGAAGTGACCACACCTAAAAAATGTTTGGTGCTGCATAACTAAAAGGAGGGTTGATCGGTCAAGTTCAAACTCATACCACATATTGGGCCCACCAGGAGCTATAAAATGTGTTCAGGATTTTGCGATATTGGCGACCCTAAGGTCACGTGCAGAGCATGAACTCTCCATTTTAAACGCAGGGAAAATCACGAAATGAGCTTTTCTTAGTAAGTATAGGTGGAATCAACTTCATCGGTTACGACTTGCTCTTAGCCCATTTCTGAAGCTGATACAAAAAGTTTGACTTTTGTCGTTTGAACGTCATTTTAGGTCAAGTAAACGGTTTTTTTTACTCTATAAATTTTGAATAAACAAAGATAGAAGCTATATTTTGTCACCAAAGCGTTTGTATAGTCACTGGAAATCAAATCATATACATCACGACTATACCAGGCCAAGTTGGGTCAGTCCATTGGCCTGTGTCAGGGCAAATATCAAATTTGACCTGGCATAGCAATATTATTTATCTTTCAATTTGTATTGACGAGAAGATTGCAAAGGTTCATCAACTATGACTTTATCATGCTTGGTTTGGAAGTCATTAGCGGAAAAGGAAATGCCCCTATGCATGGGTGGTTATGGACATTTCCAAGAACATCCCCAATATTCAGTGATCTGTAGCTCCTTACGCTTTCACGTGACCCGAAAAATATTGTTACTGCAATCTAAAAGCAATTCAAGAGCTTTTGAAAATGTATTAAAACATATTGTATAAAAAATGTGTTAGCAAAATGTTTTTATCTATCATAGTTTCTGAGATGTATAAGGTTTTCTTAGTACACCTCATATTAGCGATTTTGACCTGTTTTGACCTCTGGTGACCTGACGAGAAAAATGAATGAAATATTTTCTATATCATTTTTGAAGAGCTTTCGGTTGCCGTTTTGCGTTATTTTCTAGCCCTCTTTGTTTTTTTTAGATCCTGTAGGGTCTTTTTTTAGCCCCAAACCAGGGCGAAGGTGGCTCGTATCAGCCACCGGGGCAAGGGTTAACACGCGCATTGACGGGTGCCTGAGCCACCTTCGATTTGAAAGGGGGCGGGTACCCGCCCCCCCCACCCCTCGTCAGATCTCGAGAACCACGGTAGGCAGCGAAAAATGGTAAAGGGTGTTTGGTAGCCCATCCACTTCTCCATCGAAAATATTTGAACCCCTGTCAGGTCACATTTAAGGTCACGAGAGGTAAAAACGTTCCGTCATAGGAAGAACGTGTAAATAAAGGTTTTCGGCCATTACATCTGAACAAGTAACTATAAAGCAAAATGCCTTGAACTATATCAATCCTCGCTGCAAGGCAAATAGAATGCTATATAATTTGATCTTGCTAGGTCAAATCAAGGGTCTGACCTTACTTGAGGTCAGTTCAGGGTCACATTTTATAAAATGCGTGTCATTAGAACGGCAAAGACAAGGCAAATCTACTGCAGCTAAAATCAACGCTGTGTCACTAGCCGTAACTGAGTTATTAAAATAATTTTTCCCATATTGTTCCAATGGAGAGGTCAAGGCTCGTACTTGACCTCAGGTCATCGATGTTAAAATACCGGAACATATCTTAGAAAACTTGTGGGCTTATTATATTAGTTTCATTTGGATAAGTTCACCTTGTTCTGACTTACGCTATATTGATATTTTCTTGAGGTCAGGTCACTCGACCTGTACTGGTGACCTGACATAAGATGACCTAACCTTAAATTTCTACAGAAGTTGTAACAATGATGAGAGAGAAGGTATGCCAAGTACGGCGGTGCTACAAGCCGCCGTTTTTATGCTATCTCCGAAAAGCCCGAGGGGGAGCCGGGTGGGTACCCCCTCGTCAATGCGCGTGTTAGACGTTTTCTGTCGCACTTAATAACTTTTGAATCAAATCTCTCGCAATCCCCGCCCAGCAAACCAGCCAGCCAGCTCAGCCCAGTACGCTCAGCCAGCCAGCCAGCCAGCTCAGCCCAGTACGCCCAGCCAGCCAACCAGCCATCCAGCTCAGCCCAGCACGCCCAGCCAGCTCAGCCCAGCTTGGTCCAGCTCAGCCCAACCCAGCCCCATCCAGTCAGTCAGCCAGCCAGCCAGCCAGCCAGTCATTCAACCAACCAACCAACCAACCAACCAACCAACCTACCTGCCAGCCCAGGCCAGCTCAGCCCAGCACGTCTTGCCAGCCTGCCAGTCCAGCCCAGTCGAGCCCAGCATGCCAAGCCATCCAGCCAGCCGAGCCCAGCTCAGCGTAGCACGCCTGGCACGCTTAGCCCACCCCAGCTAGCCAGTCAGCCAGCTCAACCGAATTCAACCCATACCAGCCCAGCCCAGCTCAACACGACCAGCTAGTCCTGCCCAGCCCGTCCCAGCTCAGTCCAGCACGCCAGGCCAGCCAGCCAGTTCAGCCCACACGAGCTCGCCCAGTCAGCTAGCCAGCTCAACCCAGTTGAGCCCAGCACAGACCAGCCCAGCCCAGTCCAGACTATCACGTTAAGCTTAGCCCAGCCAGCCATCACAGTCCAGTCTAGCCCAGCCATCGGGTTTAATACTGCTATTCACCTTCGTTGTATATATTTTTAAGGCATGAGCTGCGTGTGAGAGTGAGGGCTGGCCCATCTTATTAGAATTCATCATATCCATCATATCAACATAATCATCACAATCCATCATATTAGAAAAAAAGTTTATTTTTGTACCATTGTTAGTACCTAGTACGTGTATCAGGTAAACATATGATGCTTTTATACATACACCTGTTATTTTACAGACAATCTTCCTACCTTAGTTTCGTTTAACGACTCGTAGCACTGCCGTAGTCTGATATGACCCACATTGTATGTCTTTACAGCCTTTACAGCCCAGGCAGCCCAGCCAGCCCAGCCGAGCTAGATCAGGTACTGGATTCAGTATAAAGTGTGAAGGTAGTTCCTGTGGTATTCTCTGTGTTGACTATTTAAATAATGTTCCATTTGCAATTGATTCGGCTAGGAGCATCAGCTATGAGAAGAACGATAACTATGGTTTTGGTTTTAGGAACAACACTCATATGTTCTATCTCAATGACTTATCATGTCTATTCTTTTTGTCGCTTTCGATTACATGTATGTTTTTCTATGCTTAAGAACATCATGAAACGTGGGCAGATTGGACATAAACATCGAAAAATCATTGTTTCCAAGCTGCGTGGGAAAGGGGATAAGACATGTATATGTATTTCAATGGTAATCATGTTAACTTCTACACGACTATATAGTGTAGCTGTTTTTTGGCAGTCGTATCTGCACCTGGGGGTGGCTGCTTCGGCCCATTAGAGGGTTTCAGCCCACCTCAAACGTTCTGACCGTCTCTGCTTTAGGTCAGTCCGACAAAGAGACACAGGGTTTGAAATTCCTTAGGCTTGTAGTGTCTTCATTCTTAAATTTGTAAATATTTTGACAAGAATTTAGATTTCCTGGACTTGAAAACTCCCAGGCTTGAAGAAGTTCTTAGTGCGATTTAGTAAAATTATTTGTCCTTTCTAAGTATATAGAAAATGCTGCACATTTTCCATGCTTGTTTACCACTCCGCCGATTTTTTTGGGAGGTAAATAGCTCCAAAGTCGGGAAGGCACAAGTGAAACAGCCTCACGTCTTGCGGTGTCTGTTCAACCAGCGACATTGATTGCAGAGCACCAAACCTCAATGTCAGAGGTATTCCTACATAGTGATCGTTTGCTAACCAGGCTAGTCCGAATGGGGATCGGTAAGTTACGGAAGTAATGACAAGTATGACCCTGTTTTCTTCTTCTTGTGAGCCGACGGTATAGGATTGGATATAGAAGTTTCTTGTATTTAGTTGTGTTTGCTCCAATTATGTGTTGTAAATTGACCTCAAAACCACGTTGAATGTGTTAAGAATAGTCTTAGAAAAGGTGAAGAAATAAAAATGTGACCGTGAGAAAATTACAATCCAAGTACGGTCAATTCAGTGATGATGCCTCGTTATTGTTAAAGACATAAGTCTTGTAAACCATAATACTGAAAGTACGGGCTACCTGGAAAGTTGACGTTATGCTGTTTAATCGATATAAGTGGTCATTTATCATGCGTTGTACGTTTTGGGATGGGAAGTACCTTTTTTGAAAAAATGTACCATTGTTAGTACCTAGTACGTGTATCAGGTAAGCACAGAGTGCTCAGATCAGTATGCCTGGGGTAATTGACCCGACTTGATTTAAGTTTAAAATTAAATTCCGTAATTGATGGTCATGAATCTTTTGAATATCTGGCCTAAATTAAGAAGCATAAAGGACAGGTTAGAAAGAAGATACCGCATCGCTCAGTGAAGCAGGTACCGTTGTAAGGAGCTCAGTTCCTTGCCGTGTCTGCGCTATCACCTCTAGCGATTGGAGACTTCGAAGTTCCCCGCAGGGGACCGATTTTCATCTGCCGGACTTTTGTTCCGACCGTCTCAGCTTTATATCAGTCCGACACAGAGGCAGAGGGTTTGAAAACATTTTGGTTTGTTGTGTATTTGACTCATATTCGAAGTTGTAAGCATTTGTATGGGAATTTAGGGTTTTTATCCTGGACTTGAGGAAGATGTTAGTGCGATATTATTTAAGCGATCTGGCCTTTTAAATGTACAGAAAATCCTCCATTTATTTTCGTGCTTGTTAGAGACTTAACCGTTTGTTTTGACGGGCGAGAAAGGTCAGATTTAAGAAGCTGAACGTATTTCTTTCCATGTCGTTTGTCAGAGAGCATTACAAATCGAGACATGTCTAAGTTAAATCTCGTTCTCTGACTCAGCACTGCATAATGGAAATGTGTTTTGTCCGTCAGCCGAAACTGCACCTGCGGTTGACTACCCCGGCATATTGGAGGATTTTCTTTCACCTTCAAACATTCGGACCGTTTCAGGTCCAGGTCAGTACGGCTTACAGAGGCGGAGTGACTGAAATTGATGCTTGTTGTCTGTTTCACTCATGATTCCAGTTTATAAGCATTTCGATGCAAATGTTGAATTTTCATTCCCAGCTGGAATATAAGAGTGGAAAATAAAAAAAACTTTGTAGCGTTTTTCGATGCATAGAAAAGGCCCCCTTTCTTTCCATGTTTGTCATAGATGCAAACGTTTGCTTTTTGACAGGCGAGTAAAGTCAGCCTAAAGAAGACACGGTGAAGCAGTCACACGCCTTCTTGCTGTGTCTGCTCAGCTAACCACATTGACATGAGAGTGTCAAACCTTTCAATGTCAAATGTATTCTTACATTCCTAACCAGGTTAGTGTGGATAGGGACCGGAAAAGTCGGGACGGAATGAGAAGCATGAACCTGATTCATGCTTCTTGTGTTCTACGGTATTGGGGTGAATATACGAGTTTCTTGTATTTAGTTGTGTTTGCTCCAATTATGTCTGGCATGGGTTATAAATTGACGGCACAACCACGTTGAATGTTTTAAGAATGGTCTAAGGAAATGTGAAGAAAAGAAAAAAATTTAACCGTGAGAAAATTAGAACCTTAATACGGCCAATTCAGTGATGATGTCTAGTTATGTTTTAATACATAATTTTTGTAAACTATAATTGTGAAAGTACGGGTTACCTGGAAAGTTGACGTTGTGCTGCTTAATCGATTTTTATGTGGTCATTTATATCGCGTTGTAGGTATGTCTTGGGACAGGAAGGGTTTTTTCTCAAGATGTGCATTTGTGCATCATTGTTATTTGCTAGTTCCTGTATAAGGTAATCACAGAGTGTTGCGCTTAGTGTAACTGGGGTAATTGACATTACTGGATTTAAGTGTAAAGTTAATTTCCGTACTTGATAGCCATGAGCCTTGCATATCTGGCCTACGTTAAGACGCATGAAGTAAAATCTAAAACCTCAAGAAAGTACCACAGCTTTGCTCGCAGAAGCAGGTAAGTTGCCCAGGTCCCTGTCATCTGCGCTTCCACCTCCACCGAGTGGAAACTTCGAAGTCTTCCTTCACCAGACGTTTCATACGCTATGTAATGCAACGAAGGTGTTACGAAACTACTAAAAAGTGCCAAAAGTGCTGCGGAATTCTTACAAAAGTGCTGCGGAATTCTTACAAAAGTGCTGCGGAATTCTTACCAAAGTGCAGCAAGTGTTAAAAAAAACTTTTAAAAGGTGCTGTATGTGTTGTGGAAGTGGTACAAAAGTGCAGCAAAAGTGTTACAGAACAACTAAAAAGGTGATATAAGTGCTGCAAA
Source organism: Lepas anatifera (assembly GCA_034440635.1). Lineage (NCBI taxonomy): Eukaryota > Metazoa > Arthropoda > Thecostraca > Lepadidae > Lepas > Lepas anatifera. Next base: position 34,302 of record JAOTON010000899.1, read on the forward strand.
AATGCTACAAAGCTGTTTTGGAAGGGCTGCAAAGGTGTTCCAAAGCTGCTGGAGCACTGTGGAACCAGCACCCCTGACTAGAGACTACGGAGCTCTCATTGACCAGAGGTTTGAGATCTTTCATCACCAGGTCAGTCCGGCTGGGGATGGGAGGGCTGGGAGGAGTATTGTGTGGGACCCAGAGCTCCCTGTTGTGGGTCAACAACTTCACAATGAGGCTGTTACTGTGTGCCTGTAGTGTATTTGCCTGCTTGCCTGAATTAGCATTGTGACTGGAACTCGCTCCTCTGCATGCTTCCTTTTTCACCAGGAACTTTTGCGGCTTTGTGCCCAAGATAAGATGGAATTTTAGATTGGACCGAAAATACTAGTTATGAAAGCTTTAAACCAATAGTTGATGTTTAAAGAATTAGTTATCAGTTCAAAGATTGAGTTTTGCAACCAAGCATTGCCATTATTTGTTCGCAGCATCAAAACAAACATTGAATAGGTAACTTTTCCGACCTGATTCTTCACCCCGGAAGAAAAACTATAATATTAAGAAGTCAGCTGCTAAGGACATCTCCCAAATACCTGAAATCCTTAGACGGGGCATTTTCAGCGTTGAGATATTATGAACAAATGTGTGCTACATAGATGGGCATAGAAAGCAGGCAAGGGGACAGGTCCCCTGTAGCTTTTGAATCAGTGGGTTGGACCCCTAAAATAATGAGGATTGGGGCTGTTTTGCAATTTTATACTGTTGTCTGAGTATATCCACGTTGTATATGTCTTAGTTTTTTCGTGGACTACACTCTTAGCCTTTTGAAGGAGGGGAAACTTGTTTTTTCTTTGTGTCACCCCCACCCAAATCATTGCCAGTCCGGTGTTTGTCCCCCTAAGCAAATAAATCGTGGGAACACTCCAGTCTACATTGTCATTTCTTTGTCAGGTCTTGAACAATAAACTATTAAATATCCCTGCTGTCAGTTACGCAATAGAAATGTCACGTTCTGTTGTGTATGGAATTGAAAATGGAGGAAGCATAAAACTGACGGTAAGAATATACAAGGGTAAGTATAGCAAAAGAAAACTGTGCGGTTTATCATTTTTTATAGTTTACTTGTTTTTCCACAATTATTTACCAAACATCCCATCCATATTTCTCAAACAGCAAATATGAAAAATATAGATGGAGGTGAAAGACTTATGAACGTGACAAATTTGTATTAAATAGCGTATAAGGCAGATGATAGGTTACCTGAATATTTCCCGGTCTTCAGATTCTCCACAACCAGTGACTTCTGAAAGACCGGAAATTATTTGACACGGGTTTCTAAAATTTGGGACGGTGAGGAGCATAGGGAATATACCGTATATCATTTCATAGAGCGTGTGCGCGGCTGTTGAAGATTGTTTTCCGACTTTCGTCGCGTTGTACCATATATTTCGGTGAAATGTTTGCCGCGTGCGTTTTTTTCCAGAAATTTTATTTTTGCGAAATTTCTGATTATATTCTAAAAACATACTTATTGAAGTGGTGGTTCTTCGAAGATTTAGTGTTTGGAACGATTGAGGAAAAGTAAGGAACCTAGAGCATGAGCCGAATCGACCGATGTATTTGTTTTCTCCATGTACATCATGGAAGGCGATATATATATCTAAACAAATTTTAATGAGTTTCCCCTCGCTAGCATGCTTTTTTGACAAAAGAGAGAGGGTTCAGACCTAGTCTTAGTCATTCTTGTCCGTGTTTCTTGGAATAGTTTAAGCCTGATAAAAGTCCGCCATGGTGGTGTGGACTGGGGGATGGGAAAGAAACGTAACAACCAAACACCAACCATGAAAAAAACAGATGGAGACGAAACGAGATGAAAGTAAAGGATAACTTCGATTTTAATGGCATACAAGGCAGATTATATAAATGACTTAGATATTTCAGTCCACGGAATATTCACAAACAGTGTACTTGGAATATAGATTCTGAAAGACCGAGAAACATTTGACCCGGAATTGTGAAGAATGAGGTGGTGAAGATTATGCAGCTTGTCATTTCACAGACCGTATAGGACTGCTGAAGACATGACTTCCGATTTCATTGCGTTGTACCATAGATTTTTGAGAAAATTTGTGGCGGCGTTTTTCTCCATTGCATCTTCCATTTTGTTGACTTGATTAGATGGTCCGTGTTTATTGGAGTGGCGTTTTTCCGAAGAATTAGTGTTTCAAACAGTTGGAGAGAAAGGTAAGCAACTGAAAGAATGAGCTAAATAAACTAATATATTTGTGTTCTAGTGCTTCCTCGCCTACACAAGGAATGTCATACTAAATAGAGGGGGTTCAGACGTTCTTTCATGTCATGCATTACCTGAGGGCTCTTCACTGACTGGAAACCTTTCAACGAGCACTGACTGGAGGTAGGGGTAGATGCGGACGGGAACAGTGAGAAATCATTAATGGCGGATAGGGGAAGGGTTTTCCACTTTTCCCCTTTTTCTCTTTGTTTCCCCTTCGGACTTGTTGGGGCACTCTCTTCCGAAAATTGTGCGTTCATTTTTCAGGGTGGGTGGGGACGGCGAAGCTAGGAGGTTTATCACATGGGACCCAGATCTCTTCCGTTGTGGGTCAGACAATGTCACAATGGATTTGTATGTGTGTGCCTGGTGTGTCTTTTTGTCTACTTGCCTGAAATTAAAATGCGACGGTGACTGGCCGCTGACGCTTCTGCATGGTTTTTTCTTCTTTTTTTGCCATCATGAAGTTTTCCACAGCATGCACAGGACAAAATTCAGAATTAGATGAGAAGTGGGAATGAAATATTTTAACACAGTAAATTATAAAAACATCTAAGAAAGGAATGTATCCTATTGTTGTTCCTAACATTACTCTTATTTTCCAATGAAATACAATGTTTTGGGCCTGCTATCTTCCCGCAATATGCGCCCCTACGCAGCGTCCAGCTCGGATTGGGCCGTTACTGATGGAGGCTTTGCTGAACTGAGGTGCCGATGGTCAGCTCAGCCCCCTACAGGACAATCCTCTTCTCCCACCGGACGCACCACTTGTTGGGACGCAAATGTGGATCTGGATCTGCTGGTGTCGGTTTCCTGGTTCTCATCCCGTCGCTCTGCTCTTGACATAATTGTATTCCCAAGTTCGTCCTCTTCTAAAAAAACCTGAAAGGGGATGTGTACAGCCACGTTGCGCCGGTGTTGTGCAGAGCATGGTCTCATTCCGGCCAACATGAATTCATACCAAGCCAACGTTAGGTCTTTGTTAATATACAACATGGCCAAGTGCTGCGAATTCCCGCACAGTGCGGGTTGATCGGGTGCAACCCAAGTTTCTCATCTGACTAAATCATCATGTTACCAGACATTGCCTTTCCCTTTCTTGCCACTGTCTTTTAACCATTTGGTGTCACCTTTCTTCTCGAAGATTTAAACACGACTTTCTGTTTCTTACAAAGTATATTTTAGAGCAAAATTGGTCATCAGAGTTGCCAGGAAAAATTACATTGCATGTGCCATCCTGATCAACTCCCACGCTGCTCTTTTTCTCCGAGCCCCCGGTTGTGTCAGCACCGCCTTTAAGAGCTTCCCTCATCGGATACCGAGGGAGACTAGTACATTTCCGTGCAAGGGAAACACATATTTCTGAAGTAATTATTTTAGCACTTTTAGGGAGACATGCTCTGACAATTATTTGCACTGTTTAGCTTTTGTCAACTGCACTTTCTCCATAGATCTTATCATCAACTAGATTTGATTTATCACTTACCAACATTTTAACGTTGTTACCGCTTTATTCGTGCGATGTTTATAGCGTATAGTTGCAGCCAGGCGTATTTTCATTCTCCAATTAACGTTAGGTCAGGGGTATAGGCTGGAGAAAAGGGGTTTTCAATTATTAATCAAACCAGCTGGTCAAAAGCGATGGATTAAGTTGGGGGGCATGTTTTTAGGGGTCTCGTTTCATTTCTGGTCACAAAATTCATAGATAATTGTCTTGGAGGTCTGAATTGCCCACCCAATTAACAGGTGGGATTTCAATCGGCCGCATACGCACTGTACCCCAAAAGGCCCCCTGGTGTAAGTTTCTTTCAAGTCATGTCCTACCACTGGCCAAAAACGTTTTTGATATTTGAGCAAATGAAGTTTTCTCCACTTTCCTGTTTGTTTGGATGCTGCATGTCTAAATTAATTCGTCCATGATCACACCCTGATCATGGGCTTTGAGGAGTGCTTATTTGATACCTGTTGAAGACTTCTGTCTCGTATTGAATGTGTTTTGCTTATCATTTCCAGGATATACATGCTAAGACTCGTTGAAAATTGTTTCCAAAAATTATCACCAAAAGCAAAAGCCTCCTCAGGGCGGCACTGGTCACGCTTACCTCCCCGTGGTCAGTGCTGGGCAACGGGATGACTTCAGGAGCATTTAAATGCTTTGTTCTCATATCCTTCCATTATTCCATCTTTCCATAGATGTATTTCATAAAATGTAGATCCTGAACTCATTCCGGCTAAAAGCGTGCACCGTAAATGATGTAGTAAGAGGATTACTGCTATGTATGCGCAGAAGCACAGTTAGCAGAGCTTCTGTTATCTATGGCAAAAACCATCTCAAGATTTCGGGCTAGTCTGCCTAAAGTCATCGCTACTGGACACCGTTGTTGTCGGGATGGCACCTCATGGACACACAGAACTCAGTTTCAAGCGTAACCATCTTTTATGAGGGATCCTCTGTTCCACAGATGCACGTTTTAATTTTTCTTCCAAATGGTTCAGCACAAACCACCCTTTGGGGTTGGCCTAATCGGAAAAAAATCACGAAACTTTACCTAATAGAACCTAACGAAACGGGACATTCCCTTAAAGAGTCGGTAGGTCTGCTCTGGGGGCTTTAGGCCAACTCAGGCCCCTGAATCAGTTCAGACGCTCAGCTCGGAAGAAAATTGAGTGCAGGCATGGGCTGAAAACTAGGCATGGGCTGCTTCACATAGGCCTATTCGAAGCGGCCGATGAAACCTCAGATGTGCCCTAGTTTTCTCTGGCAGCAGGATTCGGCCAGACCTACTGAGACACTCCTGAGTGTTTCCCTAGTTACGTTTTGTTAAGCTAGCAAAATTGCCCATTTTCCTCAAAAGTGCCCCTCCATGGTGCTCTGTCCCCATACTGAGACTCTGCGCCCCTGCACAAGTTTCCGGGTTATGTTAGGGACATGAACGCAGGGTAGCAACTGGCCCAAATCAAACAACTATTGGTTTTACAACGAAATTTTGTTGTGAGCAGAAACTTCGAGATTAACTAGCTAACGCCACTTTTTCCGTTGTGGTAACACCAGGGGCGTAGCCAAGGGGGTGCGCCAGGGAATGCCGCCCCTCCCTGAGGGCCCAAAGGGCCCCCTGAGGACACGGGCCGCGCGAGGCGCGGCTCGACCGCACTATGCCCTGTGGACAAAAATGAAATTTCATATCCGACATGACCCTCTTACGTTCTCCTCAGCACTCTATTCTGTAGCACGAAGGGCCCATTTTACCCATCAGGGCCCTTTTGGCGCTGTTGCAAGGGCCCTGTTCGGGGCGCCGCCCTCCCTGAGCGAAATCCTGGCTATGCCCCTGGGTAACACTCATCGTTGCTCGCTGACCTTCTTGCTGAAAAGCTTTCGGATTTCCATTGTTCTCGTCGCTGTCTCCAGAAACTGAAACGATGATACAAAACCTCGGCCTGCGGCCTCGGCAGGTGCCGCTCCGGCGCAGGAGAAGCCGGTGACAATGTACGTTAGCCAAACAGTTCGATTGACAGGCGAGTGTTTTCAGCAGTATGATACTTATAACAACGCATTGTTGGGATTTTAGGTCTTGTGTTGTCATTATGACTCCATTCAATCCCCTGTGTAAGCCCATGTTTTCCTAAATTAGCATGTGTCTGCACACATCGCTACGATTACCCTCTGTTCATGTCATTACATATATAAACATACGCATAAAATTTGTTTTGTTAAGCAAAGACTGAGCATGCCCAGAAGAAAGGAGATAAAATATAAAATATGACGGGCTTGCCGACCATATTTCACCTATACCTGCATATTTTCAGTCAATTCAGCCTTTTTGTTACCGAGTTAGTTTCGGTTGCCTCCAAGTCTCAGTCTGCATGCGCAGTAATGTCTGCAGTGAATGAGAGCGAAGATACTGTTATAATTCACTGAAGCATGTTGGTATGCCGCGTGTTCGTCTCCTGGTCTAAGTTATCCCTTATAGCCTATTATTCCTTAGAATTCCTAATGCGCATGCGCAGCACAGTGCGGCGTCACAATGCTGCCAATTGAGATTAGTAAATACTATTCTGCTCTTACTCGCAAAATTTGAGCCGAATCGGTCTATTGGCTCCCGAGATAGCCTCTATGACTATAAGTCCTAATGCGCATGCGCACTCATCTTTGTAGTTGCCAAGAGTGACAAAACTTTCGTGCTTAATTTAAGCATGTTGGCTTTCCTCTTTTATGTCCTCCTCTGAAATATCCTCACCTTTAAAGCTTATTTCTGATAATTTCTACTGCGCATGCGCAGAGCAGGGCGGCCTGAATATATTATTATTTTTCATTTGGATTCCGCGTCATTCTCTTGTCCATAAAATAACAAGAAAATCGACCCGTAGGTTGCCGGGATAGCCTCTATTACCATTAGTTCCACTGAGCATGCGCAGTGACCTTTCGTTGGCCTGAAGACCAGATTTCGAAATCTGCATGGCCGATTGTCTCTTATTGATATTGTTCGATAATGTGGAATAGAGTGCAACGAGATTTATCTATAATTTATATGTCTAAATACAGGGGCGGATACAAGGGGAGAGGCTAGGGGCTTAACCCGCGCCCCACCGGGGGTCCGGCGCCACCTTTGCCCCACCGGGGGGCCGTCGATGCCCCCTCTAACTCCGAAAATATGGGCGTTAGCGCAAATCTGCAAAATGCACTAGAAAGCTCGCGTGAATTCAGTAAGAAATCACTTCACATGTTTCAGTGCTCAGGTCAATGGTTTGGCCTTTAGAGGTCAAATTAGGTCAAGATCGGCTATTTTCACTCAAATATGCAATGATTAAGCAAACTGGGCATAACTCTTATGTCATTAGAGCTATTGAGGTCTTGTAAAGTATATTTGATAGGCAATTGCCAGTACTTTTTCCGCTATGTGGAACGTAAAGACCTCCCGCCAGTGGTTTGACCTCCAGAGATCACCTCGTGACCTAATATGACCTGAGGTCACGAAAGGTCACAAATTGACCTTGCCGTATATCAAATAAAAGCTAGTGACGAGACAAACACGATGGTGTTTGTTTCAGCGCTCTAGCTTAATTAGGTCAAAAGTTATTGCCAAAATACTGCTTTTGACCCCTGGTGACCTTGGATGACCTTGGAAAAGTCAAAGGGCAAATATGACCCCTGGGATCCGTGAAAGGTTGTCCAAAAACGCTGTTCTGAGCAGTCTGAGTATTTGCAATCATTTTTGTGGCTTTTATATCATGAAACAGCTTTTCCCCATGCTTTTCCAATGGGAGAGGTCACCTCGTGACCTGACCTCAGGGCACGAAATCGAAAAATCCCGGATATACACCTTGTAGACCCTGGAGGGGTCATGAAGTGTAGGAAGTTTCAAATCGATTGACTTTGAAATGTAGCTCTTACAGAGCTCTAAAGTTGAAGTGAGGTGACCTTGGGTGACCTCGTCTGGTGACCTGACCTTGCGTGACCCGGGTTAAAAAATTTCAGAGATGATGGGAAAATGATGCAGTGAGAGGTAGAGCCCTCAACCGCGGTGCTGCGCCTCGTCGTTTTTCTGCTATCCCGGAAAAACCTTAGGGGGCCATCGATGCCCCGGTGGGGTGAGGGTTAAGCCCCACGTCAAAATGCTTCAGCATAGGCGGAGGATGTTTCGAGGCAATGGTGGGGAGGCTCGAGCTGATAGGTGAATTCAAGGCGGCTGGGGGGGCATAGGGGGCACGTCCCCAATTGGAAATCCTGGATCCGCCTATGCTCGAGCTCCTTAATCCTACCCCCGTACTAATGTCCTGGATCCGCCTGTGCTCGAGCTATTTAAGCCCCAGTCACCCTACACGATACGACCGTTTTTCGACAGCTTACGACCACTCGGACGGTCACAATCGAAAATAGGTCTGCGATTGCTCGGCGACAAGTCGGGAGTCGGCAAGTGGTCGGCCATGATTGTGAACCTGTCGAATGTGTCCCGACCGGTTTTATGAACGGTTCGAAATATCGGTCGCCGACTAATTAAGTCGCCGATTGGTCTCAACCGCTCTGCGACCATTCGGAGACTTGTCGCAGACAACTCGACGGTCAGTTGGCGTTTATTCGGCGATTAATACTTCCCTTGAGTAAAACAGCAAACACCGATCCATCGGCGACCAGTCTGCGACTGTTCCTGATCAATCAACGACTGGTCTAGACCTGTGTCTGCATCCTCGCTCGGTCGGGGTGCGGTCTTAGAACTGTTGACGATCGAGGCGGCTTATCTGCGATCAGTCTGAGAGCGTATGGGGTGGAAGAAGGTTGGCAGTCATACATGCCTGACACAACGTATTTCCATTTTTGCTTCTGCCTTTAATTTTACCGGTTTCTTGTCAGTTGCATCATTGCAATAGTTTTTAGAGTTAGCCTAAGAAAAAATGTTTATTTGGTAAATATAGTTTTAGACGAAACATATTGATTTGTACATTTGGAACCGAGCCAAGATACGACGATGCCAAGGAGAGAAAAAAGGGGGAGCATTCCCGCACCACAGGTGAGGAGCCCCCAGCCGGGAAGAAGGAAGCGGTATCTAACCACCTGTCAGACCGAGATGAGCAAAGTCCCAGACGTCGGGGCAGATGGCGAGGAGCCGGACTATGTCGAGGACCAGGAGACTGATCACCTGTTGAGTGATGAGACAGCTTTATTTGGTTTGGTTTAAGTTTGGATTGAAAATGAATGTGGGCTGAATCTGTGCTGAATCTATGCTGAACGCTTGCGGCGTCGCGCAATGTGTTTTTTGGCCTCATCCCTTCGTGAGCTGGTTGAAACTTTGCTGAAATATTGTTAAAAAAAACTGTGCTCATATTTGTGCCTGACATTATGTGTGCCCATCCATACCAGCCAGAATGCCTTGAAATAAAAGGGTCCTCACCTTGCTTGTAACCTTACCTCAGACACATCGTCGCTGCGTCGAGTGAGCCGTCCGATACCTGGCTCGCTCTGTCCCTCGCCGACCCCGTCACTGTTCGTCGCCCGCCGCACTCGGCATTAGTTTGTCCCGTCTGTACTCGAATTCGCCCGTCACGCGCGCGTATGATCCCTAATAGTAGTGGCACCGCCCGGATTTTAACCCTCCGTCACTACACCGACGCCGATCCACCTCGTCGACTCGAACTCGCATCGAACTCGTAGTCCCGCGTGCGTGCTGGTCTGTTCGCGTCCCCCCTTCTGTACTCATCGCGCCTTAACCCCGGTGCCATCCTCTACATATCAGCATCAGAATCCTCAACTCTCCTTTTGTTGTAGTGTGCGTATCTTAGTGTGTGAATGTGTGAATACATGTTATGGAATCAATACACGTATGGACGTAAAGTATTGCAGAGTGGTTTGAAGACTACCCCGAGTTCTATGACCAAGCCTGTAGGAACTTCCGCAACATGGAGCTGAAGAATCAGTTGCTGGATGACAAGGCAGTGAGGTGGGTATCTCGGGCCATGAACTGTCACAGTAGTTCTGCAGTATGCGAACGATGTTCGGCCGATATTCGATGTTCATGCATAATTATGTCATGCATGTGACACTAGTGGGTGAAAAACTTCTGGATCAGCACATTTTTGCGTTTCTAAAATAATTTTGAAGCTACTCGAGTACGTCAGAGAAAACAGCCACAAGAAACAATCCATACACTAGAGTAATAAGTCCATAACCAATACAAATTTCGGGATCAACACATTTTTAGCGCTTCTTAATAGTTTTTGAAAGTAATCGAGCATGTCGGAGAAAAGCGTCATAAGCAAAAATTCATAAACTTGAGAGAGATGAGAGAGAGAGGGTGGGAGAGACTCTAATGAAACACATGGAAATAGTGAAGAGAGCATATATTTCATGCACATTTTATTAGAAACACCATCAAGAAATCCACATAATGAGTAAAATTATCACCAGTATCATATCTGGAAAGGAACACAGCATCGACGGACTCTCGATGACGCGCAAACTTCACTCCCCGGCAGGAAAAGCTTGATTTGCCATGAGACACGACCAACTTCAGAGTTATAGTAGTGCTTCAGGTACAGTCGCTGTCGCCTGGCCTCTTTCGACTCTCGGTTTCCGCCAGCTACGGCCTCCATGTCATCCAGGTTACCATCCTGTCTCAAAGTTCCAGGTATGACATGCCCTTCCTCTTCCCGGTAGAGAGCAGAATACTGTAACGCTGGGTACCGTATTCGCATCAGGTTGTGGAGACACATGGCCGCCAAGACGATGGTTGTGACAGTTTCTGGCTCTTGTCTCATAGTTCCCAAGAGGCACTGGAAGCGTTTAGAGAGAATGCCAAATGTATTCTCCAAAATCTGCCTGGCCCTAGATAATCTGCAGTTCCTTTCTTCTACTGTCATGTTTCGCTTGGAGAAAGGCTTCATCAACCATGATCTCAGAGGGAATGCATCATCACCAACAATGAAGTAGGGCATGTCCTTGTCGGCGTGAGATAGTGGTTAAGGACCTGGGATGTTCAGAACTTTGGACTCGATACCACCACGAAGTGCAGATCGGTTGAAAACAACAGTCCGATGTCGAGCCATTGGCACCAACATCAGCCCAGAGGAACTTGTAGTCAGCGTCTACGAGAGCGAACAGTATGATTGAGCCTTATAGTTGTACACAGAACCGGAATCTGAGGGACATTTTATTGCTATAAGCTTGCCGTCAATCGCTCCATGGCAGTGCTGAAACTGCCATCGTTTAGAGAAATGTTCAGCGATGCGCTCCCATTCATCTTTACTTGATGGGGTAGAGACAACTTCGTGGAACTCTTCAAAGATCTGTTCACAAACCTCTTTCCCTATGACCGAAATGGTGTTATGTGACACTAAATTGAAAGGGCAGGCTGTGGTAGCTCTCTCCAGTAGCCAAGTGATACAGGGTGATGGCCAGCTTGAGTCCAGGTTCCAATGTTTCTCTGATGGAAGCAAACTTCTTCTTGATTCGCTCAGAGATACGCTTGGGAAGTTCTCTGAATATCAATGGTTCCATCCTCATGCAGTTGATGAAATCAAACCCAGATTTAGCTTCCAGTTCCCGCATCAGACAATGATAAGACCCGTACTGCAACCACCTCTCCAGCCAGGGTCGGATCCAGAAGCGCCGCCTCCTCCTAGCCTTGTTCCTTCGGTACAGCCATCCCGCTCTCAGCACTGGCACCTCTTGCTCCAAAAGGAAGAGGTGGAAAATAAGGCAGGTCAGAGGCGAAATCCCGTCCATATCAGCTTTCACCGTCGGGAGGCACAGATCAAATGGCCCTTCACATCGATGGTTCGCAATTTTATGCATCAGCCAGATGGTCGAAAACAGTTCAATAGCACCCTCCAGCTGATCTCGCACAGGTTTCAACCATTATAAACTTATCTACGACCAATCTTCAATAGGTTCCGACTACTCCCCGTCTTTTCACCCCAGTACGCGATAAGTCGTGATAAGGTCTGAGAACTCAAGGCAACTGATCGCGGACCGCACCAATATCATCAGCGACAGCTCCCCGACTGATCGCATCCGATTTAATTTTTGCAGTCACATTGACATTCGTGATCTCGCCCGATCAGTGACCGACAGGTCGGTCATCGACTCAATGTGACCGCAACCATCGGACCGGTCGGAGAGAAATTCAGACCACTAGCCGATCAGAATCGGCTACCGTTCACCGACAAGGGCTCTAGTGTGACTGGGGCTTTAGCCCACCCCGTACTGATGTCCTGGATCCGTCTATGCTCGAGCTCCGTTGCCCCACCCTCGTACTGAAGTCCTGGATCCGCCACTGCTTATACAGTTGATCTAAACAGGCAGTGCAGTGAGTCACGTGTCATGGTATCACCACAAATAGGTTTATTCTCCTGGGACAGAAATGGCATGCAACGGTGGATCCTTTACCAGTGTTACCTATGATCAGGGGACGCTTTGACCAGTGGGTGATATGAAAGTCAAACGAAACCGGCAGCGCGAGTAGGTGAGCCGAAGCGAGACAGACTACCCTGCCACCACCGAGCCACGGTGCTGGTCTATAGCCTGCATAGATAGCTGTGGCATCTGTCTGGGATAGTAGCTCTCAGTGCGCGGCCGCCACCGACGCTACCGCCGGACGGCGGGACGAGGTTTCGAGCGGGAACATACTAGCATCGTGTGCTACATTTATGTAAAGGTACACTGGTATTGCAATGATCTACAACCTAATGCAGTGGCAACATATGTCTCTGAACTAGCTTTCTGCCGAATTAATCTACTTCCGTCGATATTAACCATTCGAAATCTGGGATTGAAGCAAAAATTAACCGATAAAATTACCACTTTGAAATGTATTTTACGACGTATAGCTCGGAAGCCGTAAGAGATAAGTGGCGGGTATTAGTGAGAAAAATGGCGGCAATGAAGTTTGCTATCCAGCCGAGTTAAGTTCAATACCGTAGCTATCATGTTCTGGAAACTAGGTGGCTGAGAACATAAAGTTTAAAAACTTATATTTTATTTTTGCCCATAAAGTAAAAATTTTCGGTCTGAAAGTTTTCGTCTCCAAATATATAAAGAGGGAGGCAATTATGTTTTATTACATGAAAAAAATAAATTTGAGTAATTTGATCGGAAGATATAAGGGTTTAAATGATATTTTGGGAAATTCAGATCTTCCCGGAATTGGCCAAAAAGGACCCCCATATATCCGTTTTCATCTTGTTTTTATGTTTGTGCAGAACTGTACAAACAGGCCTGTAAGTATATATTTGACTTAGAACCTGAACTGCAGTAGCTTCAGATATTTCGAGCCTATAGTTTTGACCATGAGCTTTCCGCCAAATTTAGGGTGCAAAATTTAAAGCTAATTTATAGGTCTAAATTCGAGACTTTTTCCAACTTTTTGTGTGAATTAGAAATTTCCATGATGTAAAAGGGTGCAAGTGTGAAAGCTCTAGGGAGCTAGGAAAAAATAGAAAAATAAAAGTTAAAAATCACATAATGCCATTTTTGAACAGAGTTTTGTTAAGTAAGGACTGGGCATGCCCAGAAGAAAGGAGATACAATATAGAATACGATGGGTTTGCCGACCATATTTCACCTATACCTGCAGGTTTTCAGCCAATTCAGCCCATTTGTTACCGAGTTAGCTTCGGATACTCAAGTCCCAGTCCGCATGCGCAGTAACGTCTGCAGTGAATGAGTGCGAAGATATTGTTATAATTGACTGAATCATGTTGGTATGCCGTGTGTTCGTCTCCTGGTCTAAATTATCCCTGATAGACTATTATTTCTTAGAATTCCTACTGCGCATGCGCAGGACAGTGCAGGGTCATGATCCCTTCAATTGGGATTAGCAGATAGTATTCTGCTCTTACTGGAAAAATTTGAGCCAAATCGGTCCATTGGCTCCCGACATAGCCTCCATGACCATAAGTTCTAATGCGCATGCGCACTGACCTTTGTAGTCACCAAGGGTGACAAAATGTTCATGCAAAATTTAAGCATGTTGGCTTTCCCTCTGTTCATGTCCTCTGAAATATCTGTTGTAGATTGTTAAATTCCAGTCCTAAAATTACCAACTTGCGTACGAGCAGGGGTGTCCTAAACAAAGGGTGACAGGCAGAGGAATCCCTAAATGTAAGTCAGGGTGGATATTATGTCATATTTTTGGGGTTGGGTAAAGTAGGTTTTCCATTCTCATTACAATTAATGTTTGGGTCCACCCAAATTTTGGGACTTGCTTAATTTTTTGGTGAATTGTTTTAACAGTACATTTTAAGACAAACAATTTGGTCAAAACTTTTGTTTCTCTGCATGTTATCCCACGCTATTTCTAGTCTGAGCGTATCCCCAAATAAAAACTAAGTGGCGACGTCCCGTATCCTCAATGCAGGGTATGGGTGTTTTGACTCTAAGCAGTTTTCACCTTGAAGTGGGCGCTTCTGGAAAATTATAATTTATATTGGTTTCTCAGGTTTGCTTAGGTATATGTGCTATGCAACTAGCAATACACCAGCGTGCAAAGCATGGCATTTTCGACGAGATCTCGTCGGTGCCAGTGCCCTTGGCGACAGGAGCGAGTGGTGCGAATTTTATCAACCTGGTGCGAATTTCTGAGACTGGTGCGAGGAAGGTGACACTGAAAACCAAACAAATAATGGCTAAATGGTCATGAAGACATAGGAGGGGGCCTTATAAAATGTCCTCAACTAACTAACTAATAAGAGAGGTAGCATTGCATCCTGTGGGTGGGAATGATTGCGTTTTTCTCCCTGGCATCGGCAGATCGGTGCTAATTTTTGGTGGCTGGCGGTGTGAGAAATTTAGATGGCTGGTGTGACTCGTCTGGCCTGCTGACATACTTTGCAGACTGAGCAATGCAAAACACTTTGATTATTATTGGAATAGAGCTATATCTGCTTTTCAGGTCAGGTCAGAATTTTCTTGTCATTTTAAAAGGTTGGCTTCAAGGTGGTTCCAAGTGAAATACAGGATATGTACAGATTATCCCTGTTTTTAAAATATACCTGCAGGCAATAATGCTTATTCACCATAATAAGATGGTGTAGCTTTGTTGATTGCATTGCTTATTTACCAAAAAGATACTGGGTTTCCTGTGATAATTAAGAAGTAACTAAAGGAGTTTCCTGATGTTGATCATTTGGCCATGCTATTGGGATTCATTCTTTGATACCTAAAAAGTATCAAGCTATAAAGTGTTGCAGTATCAGGCTTAACTTTGGTAGCATTTGTGAACTCCACGTGACAGCAAGTCACACGATGCCTCACATCGGCGCCGCTTTAAGTTAGGGGCACCGTCACAAAGTTTTTACAGGGGGGGGGACAGACCCCAGCTGGTACTGACCTGGAAATGTAATGCCTGGTAATAGCTGTAAGGTTACGTCGCCCCCGATCCGTGCGTCCTGGCCAGTGACCGGTCAGGCGCATCGCTGCAGCGTGTCGTGGGTGTGGCCTCGCCCGCCCGGGATATATAAGCGCGTGGTGACCTGAGGTCGTGGTCAGTTGGCGGCAGCCAAACCGGCAGTACGGCGGTCGCGCCTCCCGGTCTGACCACTCAGCTCGATTGGTGTAGTGTAAATATAATATTGGAGTGCATTCTGGAAGTTCTTCTTGACTAATCGGCGCGACTCGCAACATTGGCGCGGTCGGTAGGACTCGCCTACTGCTAATTCAGTAAGTTTTTGCCGGGGTAATAATTTTTTCGATCGGAATTTTTTTGACCAGGCGGTAACGCCAGGCCAACCCAAGAGGGTGACAAGTATTTTCGGGGGTGCGGGGCGCCAATAGAGGTGTGACCAATAGCCATCGATTGGGGTTTTTTACCAGGAGGGAACGCCAGGTTAACCCAATATATTTTTTTGTTGCAAACTTAGGTAGCCACGCCCCCTGATCTTACACAGAAGTCCCACCAAAAATGGACAGGAAGTTTTTCATATCCTCACGGGCGGCACCCTTTTCGGGCACCGCCGGACAAAATTGGGAACAGTGGATAGCACGCCTGGAAATCCAAACCGCGGGTCTGAAGGAGGGAGAACGGGTGGATTGTCTCCTTTCACTCCTAGAGGGCGGAGCTCTAGATGCACTCTCCAGCCTGGATCTTTCAAAGAAAAATACGTATGGTGACATCAAAGCCACCCTCTCCGCCCGATTCGGTGCGAACGTAAGCCAGTTACAAGCACATGCCGAACTAACGCAGTGTCGGGAGGAGCCAGGGTAGGCCTTAGATGATTTCGCTAGCAGATTGCGCAGTCTAGGCCGGCTGGCTTACCCATCGGTTCCAACGGCACCCTCTCCGGATACGGTGGCCCCCGCCTGTGACGCAGCTGCCGAGGTGGCCTTGACCGGCTACTTCTTGGGCGGGCTGCGTGATGAGTGGCTCCAGACCAAGCTGTGCTAGGAATCGCCCAGTAGCCTACAAGAGGCTTTAACCTTCGCCCGGGTGGGGGTCTTTTTAGACCCCCTCTCGGGTTTTTCCGAAGTGACCAAAAAACAGCGGCGCGCAGCGCCGCCAAACCTGGTCTAGCTGTTCCTTCATCATTTTTACATCTTTCCTGAAAATTTTGGCTCAAGGTCATATCAGGTCAGGTCACCAGGTTAGGTGAAGTGATCTCACCTCAAAAAATACTTGGGATGGCATAACTAAAAGAAGGGTTAATCGATCAAGTTAAAACTCATACCACATCCTGGGCCCACCAGGAGCTACAACATTTGTTCCGGGATTTTTGATATTGGTGACCTAAGGTCATGTGCAGAGCATGACCTCCCCATTGACAATGCATGGGGAAAATCACGAAATGAGCTTTTCTCAGTAAGTATGGATGGAATCAACTTCAAACATCGGTTGCGACTTGCTCTTAGCCCATTTCTGAAGCTGATACCAAAATTTTTGACTTGTGACCTTTAAAAGGTCACCTAAGGTCAAATAAGCATTTTTTGGTGTTTTTATCTATAAATTTTGAATAAACTAAGATAGAGCTTTTATTTTGCCACCAAAGTGTTTGTATAGTCACTGGAAGTCAAATGATATACATCATGACTATACCAGGTCAAGTTGGGTCAGACCGTTGACCTGGGTCAGGTCAAATTCTTAAATTTGACCTGGCATAGCAATATCATATATCATTCGATTTGTATTGACGAGAGGATTGCAATGGTGCATAAACTATGGCTGTATCTTGTTTGGTATGGAAGCTATTAGCGAAAAAGTAAACGCCTTTATGCATAGGTGGCTATGGACATTCCCAAGAATATGCCCAATATTCAGTGACCTGTAGCTCCCTAGGCTTTGACCTGACACGAAAATGAATGCCACCCTAATGAAAGCGCATCTCAAGAGCTTTCGAATGGTGTTAGAAAAATGTTTCTAGCTATCATAGTTTCTGAGATATAGGAGGTTTTCTTAGTACACCTCATATTAGCGATTTTGACCTATTTTGACCTCTGGTGACCTTGATATTGACCTGACAAGAAAAATGACCGAAGTATTTTCGATATCATTTTCGAAGAGCTTTCGATTGCCGTTTTGCGCTTTTTTCTAGCTCTCTTAGTTTTTGAGATCGTGGGGGGTCTTTTTTAGCCCCCCACCAGGGCGAAGGTGGCTCGTACCCGCCACCGGGGCAAGGGTTAAGGCTATCGAAAACCTTATTGGGACGGAAGTCGACTATCCAAGCCGTACGGCGAACCAGTGAGTGTGTGGCTGACCAGGCGATGTGTGTGTGGCATCACCATTCACGAGGTGCAAGTTGCCAAGCTGTTTTTTTTAGATATGGAGGCGATATTTTTTATTTGTTTGTGATTGTGATACGTCGGGGGCGATGCTGGTGTTTATTTGTGAGTTGGTGCACCGACGATCGTTATTGGCTTTCAAGTTTGATCTCAAGGGGCTCATTTATGAGGGGGGAGGAGTGTAATGCCTGGTAATAGCTGTAAGTTTACGTCGCCCCCGATCCGTGCGTCCTGGCCAGTGACCGGTCAGGCGCACCGCTGCAGCGTGTCGTGGGCGTGGCCTCGCCCGCCCGGGGTATATAAGCGCGTGGTGACCTGAGGTCGTGGTCAGTTGGCGGCAGCCAAACCGGCAGTACGGCGGTCGCGCCTCCCGGTCTGACCACTCAGCTCGATTGTTGTAGTGTAAATATAATATTGGAGTGCATTCTGGAAGTTCTTCTTGACTAATCGGCGCAACTTGCAACAGAAAGGGGATTTTTTTAGCATATTTGGTACCTAACACCATTAATGGCGATGGACCAAAAATTTGGAGGGACATTCCCTTGGTTGGCCAACAGGGGAGATCCCCCCCCCGTTTTCAGCGCCCATGCTTCTAGTGATGTGAACCAAGTTTGAGGTTGACATGCTGGGTGAAACAACCCCACATGCTTCAGCAAGCTTGGCTTTGCACATTAGACATCCACAACTGACATTTATTGCGTATTTCCTCCAGGCAAATGCAATGGATGGCACTATTCTATGCAAAGAGTGGGAAGTTGAGGGAATACTGTTTTTACCATTATTGTACCATGTTAACACGCGCGCCGCTGGGGTCCCTTGCATGACACGCCCCGCTGGGGGCGTTTTTTCTCCCCGCCTCCGTATCTCGTTCCCCACGAAAGCTAAAGGAAAATAACGAGTGATGTTGGAAAGCTCTGGACAAGACGAAGATATTTTATACGAATAATTTTCTTGTCAGGTCAATATTGAGGTCAGCATAGGTCAAAGAAGGTTCCATAGGCTTACAACAGAGCAGTGTACATTTCTCTCTCTAGATCTGCCCTCAGGGGAGCTAGAGCAAATATTGATGCATCATTGGATTCCTCTTATCGTGGCAAATCGAGTGATGTATAATATGACCTTTCTAGGTCAAATAGTGAAAATGATTTGACCTCGAGCTAGGTCAGGGTCAGAGAGTGACCCGGTATCGTCATGTTGCATATCAATCGACTTCCCGTGACAATATAAGCACAATGCAAGCAAAATGGGAGCTTTATCTCAATTCAGTGAGAAGTTATTGGCCAAATAATCACTCTATGCTCCCGTGACCTGATATGACCTTTGAGAGGTCAGATGGTTAAAAACTCAACTTAATTTTCAAGATCGTGGTAAGAATAGACGGTTTGAGAATTTTAGGCTTTATCTATGCAATATTTACTGAAAACGAGCCCATTCTATTTTTCACCATAGACTTATAATGGGGTGACCAAGAAATTGACCCCACCTTAGGTAAGAAATATCGAAATTCCGAGATAGCAGATTTGTAGACCTTAATGACTTTATCATATTGTGGAAGTTTCAAAGTGATCGGTTCGCTGATGTTCCCTGGGCCCCGCTTCAAACTCGTAATTTTAGGTTTTGAGGTCGGGTCACTTGACCTTGAATAGCTCCTTGACCTGACATGACCTTAACTAAAAAATTTGGTCAGATGTTTAAAATTGATTAGGAATAAGGTACTGTAAGTTTCGTTGCTCTGCATCTCTTCGTTTTTGAGCTATCTGGAAAAAACCAGGAGGGGCGAATTTCACCCTCCCCTGCGCGGCGCATGTTAAATTCACAGACGCACACTGCCCATTTCACCCTGTTGACCTACAACCCCTATGTTTGTTTGGTAAGCTATGGCCGATGGAGTTGCCACCTACTGGAGATTGCGCGGCAACTTGCCGGTCGCCGCATTTTGCGAAGTTATTCGGCGGCGGCGGCTTCCCCACCTGGGCCTGCGGCAACGGTAATCGCCTGGGTAACTGTGGCCCAACCCGGGCCAGCGGCAGCGACCGCCCAACCCGGGCCTACGGCGGCTCCTTGGAACAGCGGTGGCCCCCTCTGATTCAGTCGGTCCTCGACACACTCGTGAACGTGACACCGGCGATATAATGACGGAGGAGATGCCTCAACTGTTCGATGAGCCGATGTGCAGTCTACGGCGTCATGGTCTCCCCCCCCCCCCCCCAACTATCCATCGCCTCGCGCCTCACGAACACCGTCGCCTCCCGCCTCGCCAGTGCCGTCACCCCCGCCTCACCAGTGCCGTCACCTCCCACATCACTAGTTCCGTCACCTCGCGTACACGGATCTGGGGGGGGGGGGTTGGATGGACCCTCGGCGCCATCTGAAATGGTCATGGCAACCCCCTGAAAGTTGAATGGCGCCCCCTGAAATGTCACTTCCCACCCCCCCTAGAATGCGAGAATCGGCGCCCACCGATAAGGCTTTGCGCCCACCTGAAAAGTTTTGCAGGCAAGAAGTGGCGCCCACTGGAAAGGTGTCCCCGATCGGCAATGTCGGCGCCTTCTAGGCCTTCCCGGGGGCGCCATCCGGACCAGGGTCGCCACCTTGGACCGGCAAAATATTTCAGGCGGGCGCAAAATCCTAGGCGCCGATTTTCGCATCTTTGGAGAAAAGGTGAAAAGCGACATCTCAGGGGCGCCATCAACCCTTCAGGCGGCACCGTAACCATCCGGGGCATAGGCGGATCCAGGGGGTAGGGTACGTGTCCCTCCGATTGACGCTCGGCGCCCCTAAAATGGTCACAGCGCTGCCTTGAAATGTTGGTTCTCACCCCTCCCCTCCCTAGGATGTGAAAATCTGCGCCCACCGATATGATTTGGCGCCCACCTCATAGTTTTTTGGTCAAAAGTGGCACCCTCCTGGTCTGGATGGTGCCAACCCGGAAGGTGCCCCGATCGGCTATCCTGGATCCGCCTATGATTCAGGGGCGCAGATGGTCGATAGAAGGGGCACCTGCCCCTTTAATTGACCCCCGATCTGTATGGTGATGGGAAAAATGTCTGCCTGACTGCCGCAAAAAATTGGTAACGATCAAATAATTTCAATCAAATATTTAACTTTTGTACCTAAACACACGTAAAATAACGATTTTAGCTCATATACCGTGAGAAAAGAAACATTAGAGAACAAACTTTTCCCGAACACGTTCCCCGAACGCGACCTCTCTCTCTCTCTAGGGCCTTGAACGCGGCCATGCTGCTCCCAGAATACTGTCCGATGATTGGTTCTTGGCTATGACGTAGGCAGTGACGTCAAGCGGGCAAGTCCTGCATAAATCACCGACCTCAAAATTCGCTCCTGTATATGGAAGCCTTTGAAAAATCCCTCCAGACAAATCTAGAGACCGAAAAGACGGGATCTAGAAGCTTGGTGTCTATTGAAAAAACCGACCCTGGAGGTCGGTTTTTTTCAAAAAGACGCCCAAGATCTTGGGATATTCCCAATATATATATATCCATTAATTTAGATTTATCTATTGAATTTAATGCCAGGAAAAGCTCAGAATCAAGATATTTAGGGTCATTGATTTCAATTTTGGGTAAGCATATTTCTCAAACTTCTATAGTTTCACTGAAATGAACGCTGGTTTTTTTGGCTTGGGAAATGTTAAAAAAACTACCAAAAGACACCCAAGGTTGATTTCAATTTATTCACGTTGTGAAAACGGCTTGTGTGTCACGTCCAATATCAGCGGGCCGCGACCAGCATGCATACGTCAATATTAGTTACCATTGCGATTTACAACCTATTGCCACGGGTATGTAATTAGGAGGTCATCCCAGGCAGGCGTGCCACGGAACGTCGTGGTACATTGGTACAAGTACTATGTCAGGGAACATGTACCCTGTACGTACTGGTATACGACGATGCTGTAGCTGGACCGTCATCGATCCATTATCTGTTTGCCTGAACAAAGCCACCAAACTCTACCCCTGGAGGAAGACTTCTGACTCGACTGCCCGCGCGAACGCATCTCCTGTGGTCTCTTGACCACTGAAGACTGACAATGACTTAAGAACTTTGATTCAGGCACAGAATGGATCGGCGTCGTTTCGGCCTTGCACGTTTTGCCTGGTGTGTGTTGTTTTGTCTTCATACAGACAGCATGGGTATAAATTTAAGTACCCATTCTAAATTTGATCCAATACAACGCCGATTAGTGAACCGAAACGTGTTTGGCCCAGGCTGGTAAAGCAGACCACTAGACAGACAAAAACGGCACCGTACTCCGAGAAGAGGAGAACCAAAACATGGTACGCGAGAGGAGTCGACTAAAACCAACCGAAGTTCAACCGCTGCCAACTGACTTCGAACCGTTACAGGATGCATAAGCGTCTTATCAGTTATCTAAAAAAAGGCTTTACGCGCGCGGTACTTTTCTGGCACTTTTCAGACTTCACAGCAGTGCTCAAGGCAGGCATCATGAGAGGCATCACACGTTCCTGGAACTGCTGTTGGTGGAGGAAATGCACCAACACGCGCAGTTGAGCAGGGTCTGGCGTTAACGCGCAGTGCTAGAGGTCCTAAGTGCCCCCTGCAAGATATCGGGAACCAACAGGTTCAAGATATCTCGAGACGAACCTAGTGCCTGCAGGAACTCAGATCCTGTGATATTCACAATTTAGCAGATTTGTTTGCGAAATATACTGCTGCATTTGTAATCAATAACTAATGCACCCACTAATCAGGTCAGTCTCTCACATGCAGCTTCATGAATGAAGCAGCCAGCAAGAAACCTGGAAGTAAACGTTGAGTCAAATCCAGCTGGACCTAATCAATTTAGTGTGCCGGCTCTGAACGCTCGGAACATTCGAGGTGATCTGGTCGCAGAGGCCGTAATGCGCGACTGCCCTGGAGTTAGATGTCGCCACGTGGATCTGCCCTGGGCACGGATGCCGTTATGTGGAGCTGAGCCGCTTACAAAAGTCGTGATGTGAGGCTGAGCACCTGCCAGAGGCCATGATGTGATGTGAGGCTGAGCACCTGCCAGAGGCCATGGTGTGATGTGAGGCTGAGCACCTGCCAGAGGTTTGTGATGTGGGGCTGAGCAACTGCGAGATGTTGGTTGCAAGGCCATTGCACGCTAAGGACGCAACGAATGGAATGTCCCAAACTCGGGTCGAATAAGGAGGACACCGCTTTGCAACTAAAATCTGTGCAGGGGTTAATTTGATTTCAGGATATCAAGAGGTAAACAGATCTCGAGAGCACATTTGAGACTTCGGTGCACCGGTACTAGTGCGGTCGAATTCTGATGTTGCAGGAAATTTCCCCTACAACACAGGTCCCTCGTCGGACAGCGCCCGCCCGTCGCTACTTCTACAAATATCACACAATGAGAAACAGCCCTGTCTCGTGCTTATCCCTCATTTGACGACTATTTTTCTGTTAAAACTTGTATAAAATGACCGAAATCCTCGCGTGGGTCTTCTTTCAGCAATAAACGTGAAACAATTATCGGCACCGGGTCTCATCTTCCTTGTGGTTGTGCCACATTACCACTTACAGATTTCCGACTGCTAAGTGTGTTCCCAAAATTTGCATTAAAGCATGATATTAACCTTCGCCCGGGTGGGGGGTCTTTTTAGGCCCCCTCGGGTTTTCCAAAGTGGCCAAAAAACAGCGGCGCGCAGCGCCCACAAATTTTGTCCCGTCATTTATTTGCATACATCATTAAGGTATCATCCAAACGGTAACAAACTAGAATCTAAGCTCGCTCGCCGCAGCGATCCTTACTATCCAGCCGAGATCTTACTATTCGAGGTCGAAGTAGGTAGCACAAAGTTATGAAAGTAGGGTGCTTAACTCAACACAGTTAACAGACGAAGCCATTGTCCGATGATGTTCACAAGCAATACCAAATACAAAGTTACAAAAGCACTGTCAACGATACACAACGAGAGATGTGAGAACCTCAGTACCAGCAAGCGGATACGGTATGATATACCCCACTAGTTTCACGTTACATATAGAGGGCACTAGATGACTAGTGCAAGCCGTGTAAACTCTCCCATTTGGCTTGAAAGTTCATAAATTTGTCAGATGGAAGGCTAGCAGTTCTTTCAATTTTGTACTCATTCTTAAGCATATTTTCAGAATGTTGTAGGCAGGGCTGCCTTGTTTCTAATTTCGCAAATCATATGCATTTGATTACAACCAAGCGCCCCCAAAACTTAATATAGCTGTCCTTCATCATTTTTACATCTTTCCTGAAACTTTTAGCTCAAGGTCATATCAGGTCAGGTCACCAGACCAGGTGAAGTGACCTTACCTCAAAATATCTTAGGATTGCATAACTAAAAGGAGGGTTAATCGATCAAGTTGAAACCCCTACCACATGTTGGGCCTACCAGGAGCTACAACACATGTTCCGGGATTTTTGATATTGGTGTCCTAAGGTCAAATAAACATTTTTTGGGTGTTTTACTCTATAAATTTTGAATAAAAAATATATAACTTGTATTTTGTCACCGAAGTGTTTTATGGTCATTGCAAGTCAAATGATATGCATCATGACTATACCAGGTCAAGTTGGGTCAAACCGTTTCCCTTGGTCAAATCAAATTTTAGAATTGACCTGACATAGTAATGTTATATATCATTCGATTTGTATTGACGAGATAATTTCAGTAGTGCATCAACTATGGCTGCATCTTGCTTGGTTTGGAAGTTATTATTATTATGTTTTATTAAATATTTTTGCGTTCCCAGCCGGGAACATTTTCCGCATTTGCACCACATACACACACTATGTATGTACACGGCAGCGAGGCTTACTCTTATCGGCACCCTTGCGGGACAGTCTTGTTCATACGCTCCATGTCACACGCCCCACCGTACCAGGCGGTGGGGCTATCCCGATTCCTCGGACCCGGCGGAACAGAGGACTGCTCCGGTAGCACGAGGCGAGGCCGTGCCCTCGGGCGATGCCCCTGGTGGATCTGTTTAAAGGCAGATCAAGCCCGTGCTCCCAATAACAAGGGCGCTGGTTGGTCAGCGGAAGTCCCCAGTCAAGGCGGGCACTACCCAGTGTACTGCCATCTCCTGGGTAGGAGGCGGTTGAGGAAAAGGCTACCAGAGGTCAGCTTTGATCCAAGGACCTCCCACACTGGACCGAGGCGCCTTAACCAACTGCGCCTCGACAACGGTTGATTTGGAAGTGATTAGCGAAAAAGGAAACGCCCTTATACCTGGGTGGCTATGGACATTCACAACAACGTTTCCAATTTTCAGTGACCTGCAGCTCCCTAGGCTCTGATTTGACCTAAAAATAATTGTCACTGTATAAAAGAACAACTCAAGAGCTTTCAAATGGTGTTAAAAAATGTTTCTAGCCATCATGGTTTCCGATATATATGATGTTTTCTTATTACACCTCATATCAGAGATTTTGACATGTTTTGACTTCTGGTGACCTTGATATTTGTCTGACGAGAAAAATGGCCAAAGTATTTACGATATAATTTTTGAAGAGCTTTTTAGACGTTTGAAGATCATTTTTAGAGTTTTGCGCTTTTTCTAGCTCTTAGTTTTTTTAGATAGTGGGGGTCTTTTTAGGCCCCCCTCCACTAGGGCGAAGGTGGCTCGTACCCGCCACCGGGACAAAGATTAAGGAAGTGCTGGAGTTTCGATTGAATACTATCGAAGCATAGCGCATACCCTTCACATCAAGTTATATTAGCCGTTTTCACAACGTGAATAAATTGAAATCAACCTTGGGTGTCTTTTGGTAGTTTTTTTTAACATTTCCCAAGCCAAAAAAACCAGTGTTCATTTCAGTGAAACTATAGAAGTTTGAGAAATATGCTTACCCAAAATTGAAAGCAATGACCCTAAATATCTCGATTCTGAGCTTTTCCTGGCATTAAATTCAATAGATAAATCTAAATTAATGGATATATATTTTGGAAATATCCCAAGATCTTGGGCGTCTTTTTGAAAAAAAACCGACCTCCAGGGTCGGTTTTTTCAAAAGACACCCAAGCCTCTAGATCCCGTCTTTTCGGTCTCTAGATTTGTCTGGAGGGATTTTTCAAAGGCTTCCATATGCAGGAGCGTATTTTGAGGTCGGTGATTTATGCAGGACTTGCCCGCTTGACGTCACTGCCTACGTCATAGCCAAGAACCAATCATCGGACAGTATTCTGGGAGCAGCATGGCCGCGTTCAAGGCCCTAGAGAGAGAGAGAGGTCGCGTTCGGGGAACGTGTTCGGGAAAAGTTTGTTCTCTAATGTTTCTTTTATCACGGTATATGAGCCACGATCGTTATTTTACGTGTGTTTAGGAACAAAAGTTAAATATTTGATTGAAATTATTTGATCGTTACCAATTTTTTGCGGCAGTCAGGCAGACATTTTTCCCATCACCATACAGATCGGGGGTCAATTAAAGGGGCAGGTGCCCCTCCTATCGGCCATCTGCGCCCCTGAATCATAGGCGGATCCAGGATAGCCGATCGGGGCACCTTTCCGGGTTGGCACCATCCAGACCAGGAGGGTGCCACTTTTGACCAAAAAACTATGAGGTGGGCGCCAAATCGTATCGGTGGGCGCCGATTTTTACATCCTGGGGAGGGGAGGGGTGAGAACCGACATTTCAGGGCAGCGCTGTGACCATTTTAGGGGCGCCGAGCGTCAATTGGAGGGACACGTACCCCACCCCTGGATCTGCCTATGCCCTGGATGGTTACGGTGCCGCCTGAAGGGTTGATGGCGCCCCTGAAATGTCGCTTTTCACCTTTTCTCCAAATATGCGAAAATCTGCGCTCATTGTTAGGATTTTGCGCCCGCCTGAAATATTTTGTCGGTCCAAGGTGGCGCCCCCTGGTCCGGATGGCGCCCCCGGGAAGGCATAGACGGCGCAAACATTGCCGATCGGGGGTACCTTTCCAGTGGGCGCCACTTCTTGCCTGCAAAACTTTTCAGGTGGGCGCAAAACCCTATCGGTGGACGCCGATTCTCGCATTCTAGGGGGGGTGGGAAGCGACATTTCAGGGGGCGCCATTCAACTTTCAGGGGGTTGCCATGACCATTTCAGATGGCGCCGAGGGTTCATCCTAACCCCCCCTCCCCAGATCCGTGTACGCGAGGTGACGGAACTAGTGATGTGGGAGGTGACGGCACTGGTGAGGCGGGGGTGACGGCACTGGCAAGGTCGGAGGCGGGAGGCGACGGTGTTCGTGAGGCGCGAGGCGATGGATAGTTGGGGGGGGGGTGGGGAGACCATGACGCCGTAGACTGCACATCGGCTCATCGAACAGTTGAGGCATCTCCTCCGTCGATATATCGCCGGTGTCACGTTCATGAGTGTGTCAAGGACTGACTGAATCAGAGGGGGCCACCGCTGTTCCAAGGAGCCGCCGCAGGCCCGGGTTGGGCCGTCGCCGCCGCTGGCCCGGGTTGGGCCACAGTTACCCAGGCGACTACCGTTGCCGCAGGCCCAGGTGGGGAAGCCGCCGCCACCGAATAACTTCTCACAATGCGGCGACCGGCAAGTTGCCGCGCAACCTCCAGTAGGCGGCAACTCCATCGGCCATAGCTTACCAAACATACATAAGGGTTGTAGGTCAACATGGTGAAATGGGCAGTGTGCGTCTGTGAATTTAACACGCGCCCCGCAGGGGAGGGTGAAATTCGCTCCTCCTGGTTTTTCCAGATAGCTCAAAAACGAAGAGACGCAGAGCAACGAAACTTACGGTACCTTATTCCTAATCAATTTTACACATCTGACCAAATTTTTTAGTTAAGGTCATGTCTGGTCAAGGAGCTATTCAAGGTCAAGTGACCCGACCTCAAAACCTAAAATTACGAGTTTGAAGCGGTGCCCAGGGAACATCAGCGAACCGATCACTTTGAAACCTCCACAATATGATAAAGTCATTAAGGTCTACAAATCTGCTATCTCGGAATTTCTATACTTTTTACCTAAGGTGGTGTCAATTTCTTGGTCACCCCATTATTAGTCTATGGTGAAAAATAGAATGGGCTCGTTTTCAGTAAATATTGCATAGATAAAGCTGAAAATCCTCAAACCGTCTATTCTTACCACGATCTTGAAAATTTAGTTGTTTTTAGCCATCTGACCTCTCAAAGGTCATATCAGGCCACGGGAGCATAGAATGATTATTTGGCCAATAACTTCTCATTGAATAGAGATAAAGCTCCCATTTTGCTTGCATTGTGCTTATATTGTCACGGGAAATCGATTGATATACAACATGACGATACCGGGTTATTCTCTGACCCTGACCTAGCTCGAGGTCAAGTCGTTTCCACTATTTGACCTAGGAAGGTCATTTTATACATCATTCGATTCGCAGCGATGAGAGGAATCCAATGACGCATAAATATTTGCTCTAGCCCCCTGAGGGCAGATCTAGAGAGAGAAACGTACACTGCTCTGTTGTAAGCCTATGGAATCTTCTTTGACCTATGCTGACCTCAATATTGACTTGACATGAAAATTCTTCGTATAAAATCGCTTCGTCTTCTCAAGAGCTTTCCAACACCACCCATAATTTTCCTTTAGCTTTCGTGGGGACCGAGATACGAAGGGGGGGCGCGTCATGCAAGGAACCCCAGCTGGGCATGTTAAAATGGTACAAGAATGGTAAAAACAGTGTACCTCAACTTCCCACTCTTTGCATAGAATCGTACCATCCACTGTATTTTCCTGGAGTAAATACGAAATAAATGTCAGTTGTAGATGTCTAATGTGCAAAGCCAAGCTTGCTGAAGCATGTGGGGTTGAATCACCCAGCATGTCAACCTCAAACTTTGGTTCACATCACTAGAAGCATGGGCGCCGAAAGCGGGGGGCATCTCCCTGTTGGCCAACCAAAAGTATGCCCCTCCAAATTTTTGGTCCATCGCCATTCATGCTGTCAGTTACCAAATATGCTCAAAATTCGCCTTCCCAGGTCAGCACCAGCTGGGGTCTGTCCCCCCTCTGTAAAAACTCTGTGACAGTGCCCCTAACTGGAAGGGGCGCCAATGTGAGGCATCATTTGACTTGCTGACGCATGGAATTCACAAATGGGACCAAACTTAGGCCTGATACTGCACCACTTTAGAGCTTGATACTTTTAAGGTATCAAAGTATGAATCCCAATAGCATGACAAAATGATCAACATCAGGAAACTCCTTTAGTTACTTCTTAGTTATCTCAGGAAACCCAGTATCTTTTTGGTAAATGAGCAATGCAACCAACAAAGCTATGCCATCTTATTATGGTGAATTAGCATTACTGCCTGTTGGTATATTTTAGAAACAGGGATAATCTGTACATATCCTGTATTTCATTTGGAACCACCTTGAAGCAAACCTCTTAAAATGACAAGAAAAGCCTGACCTGGCCTGAAAAGCGGATATAGCTCTATTTCAATAATAAACAAAGTGTTTTGTATTGCTCATTCAGCAAAGTATGGCAGCAGGCCAAATGAGTCGCACCAGCCACCTACAATTCTCACACCGTCAGCCACCAAAAATTAGCACCGATCTGCCATATACCAGGGAGAAAAGCGCACTCATTCCCACTCACACGATGCAATGCTACCTGTCTTATGAGTTAGTTAGTTGAGGACTTTTTATAAGGCCCCTCCTATGTCTTTATAACCATTTAGCCATTATTTGTTAGATTTTCAGTGTCACCTTCCTCACACCCGTCTCAGAAATTTGCACCAGGACGATAAAATTCGCACCACTCACTCCTGTCGCCAAGGGAACTGGCACTGACGAGATATCGTGAAAAACGCCATACTTTGCACGCTAGTGTATTGCTAGTTGCATAGCATATATACCCAAGCAAACCTGAGAAACCAAGATAAATTATAATTTTCCAGTAGCGCCCACTTCAAGGTGAAAGCTGCTTACGGTCAAAACACCCATACCCTGAATTAAGGATACTGGACGTCACCACTTAATTTTAATTTGAAGAGATGCTCAGACTAGAAATAGCAGGGAAAAACATGCAGTGGGACTAAATTTTGGACCAAATTGTTTGTCTTCAAATGATACTGCTAAAAAAATTCACCAAAAAATTTAGCAAGTCTCAAAATTTGGGTGGATCCACACATTAATTGTAATGAGAATGCAAAAACATCATTCAACCCCAAACATTTGGCATAATACCTACCCTGATTTACATTTAGGGATTCCTCTGCCTGCCACCCTTTGTTTAGGACACCCCTGCCCATGGGCGAGTTGGTTACCTCGGTAACACTTTTTCTCAATGTAATTGGAAACTTGGCAGAGTATTACACAAGCAGACGTTACCCTAGTCCCTACTCCTTTTGTTTTGAGCTTATTACACAGCTAATATAGAAACTGAGAGACAAACGACAAATAAATTGAAGCGACTGGGTAGCAGGAGCATAACTGATGCAAATTTCACTCATTATACGACTTATTAAAGTTGAATTTCATTCTTTTTAACTCCACAACACTCAACACAGGGCGCCCGGCGACTGTGAAGCATTGCCAGATGTGCCAGATAATTTACTCAATAAATTCCCAAGACTCTTGTGAAATTCCGACAAATGGCAGCAATATTACAGTGCTACCAAAAAACCTTTCAAAAAGACACCCAAGGTTTAATTCACGTTGTGAAAACGGCTATTATTTCAAGCCTTAGAATCGTAAAACCTTCCGAAATTGGGACATATAAAAACAACAACTTATGTCTTGAACCTCCTATACTATCAAGACATATCAAACCATGTAAATAAATCGTTTGCTTGCTATTTTTAGCAGCAACACATTGTGAGCACGTTCAGGGCTAAATTAGTGTCTGAGACCTTTCACGCCCGGCGTTTTCGGTTGGAGCTGTCTACATCCGGGGCCATGAGTGGGAGCTCCATCAGCAGCAGCCTTCGCGCAGACACCGGTCACCTGAACTCCAGCTCCAGGTAGAAGTCGCGGTCGTCACACACCTCCTCCTCCACCAGCACGTTGTCGGTGACGCCGCTGCGTCCGAGGGGTGCCGGGTGGGGAGGACTGGCCGCAGGGAGGCTCTGGGAACGGCCGCAGGCACCGGCCGGTGGTCTCGGTGAATATATCGCCCGGCCGACACCGGTACAGCGTCGCTGGGGAGACAGCAGGCAGACATAACGCGTGACATTTCGATTGTCAAATATCAAGTTATTGACATAGCGAAGCTTGCGTGAAGAAGCTTTGCTCAGTTTTTTTCGAACACGTTCAATGAACGTTTCGCCGTTTCCTTTTTTTAGTATTTCGCTATATTAAGCTATCCTCAACCTCACTTGCAAAGCTATACCATTCCCTTAAATCTGACAAACAGGGAGTCTTGAGGTCATTAAAGATAATAAGTAAAGCTAACTGGACTACCATGCCCTTCGAGTTTTCCTCTCCCTTGTCAATGCCACTCCCCAGTATTCAACAAGCCCTCGTAAGGCCTACCCCTGAGGATGCATGACACGAATTCGGCACACTGCACTACGAGAAGACGCAGAGCTGTTGTTAACGCTGGCTGTCGTTCACCGCCCCCGGCACTTCAACACATTGTCCTCCGCCACCTGGTGGACTGAATGAAAAGTTCTGTCATGATTGACCCCCGCTCCGATGGGCCTCCGAGCCACCTTCGCCATGGCGAGGGTTGTTCAAACTCCCCTCCCCCTCGAACTCGGCTCCTTTGCGGGATCGCAAAAAAGCAAATGCTGGAGGATATTTGATAACATTAATGAAAATATATATCAGTCACTTTTTGGCTCAGGCCAATATTTAGGTCACGACAGGTCAAACGAGGTGGCATGTAAGATAAGACCTTCTGGGCTCTAGCATTTAACAGAGTTGAGTTGCTATCATTTTTAGGCGCTATTCGCTTCCTCGTTCCTGCTACACCAGGAAACCTGCTCGATTGCGGCATGCATACTCGTCCCATCCTCAGGGGAACCTGCCAATGCTATCCATGACAATAACTGAACAATGCATTCCAGCCTCCAGCAGGGGCGTCATCACAGAATTCGTACTCGTGGGGGACAAACCCCGGACTGGCAATTACCGCGGGGGGTGTAGGGGAAAATTCGTTTACATATAAAGCACAAACAACGGTGCACTTCACCAACACATGTAGATTCACACAGGTAACAGAGAGAACATGAAAAAAGTTCAGGTCCAACATTCTGGGGGACGTTCCTCTGAATCGCGAGTAGGAGGAAAGCGTCCCCGTGTCTTCATGTGTTGACGCCGCAGCCCTAGCGTAAGAACAGCCCCTATGTCTGCTCAGCTAAAGCAGACATCAACAGTGACCTGACAAAATATATTGTGGAAACATTTTCGGTAGAGATCACACTGGGCCATCGAAGGCCACTTTACAGTACCTGGTGTAATTTCTGGGACCTTGGGGGCTCAACCCCAGACTGACAGGTACCGCAGACCTCCGCATCGGCATGTCGTGAGGGGCGCGACAAGGAGGGAAGTGTCGACGAAGTCAGAAGGCACATTTTGTTATGAAGACTTATTTTTAACGCGGTTTGTGGTCAGTTTAACACGCACATTAACGCGGGGGCGGTTATCCACCCCCTTCGGTTTTTCGGAAATAGCATAAAAACGGCGGCGCGTAGTGCTGCCGCACTTAGTTGCCTTTTCTCCCATCATTCTTACAACTTCTATCAAATTCTTAAGGTTAGGTCATATCAGGTCAGTGTTCTGTTCTTGCTCACTTAAAGGTTCTTACTTAGTGCGTTGTGTATTACCACGACCAGGCCCTGACCCCAACTGCCCGCTCCACACCGGGCGGCACCGACCGGCGCCGTAGCCGGGGGCTACGGCGCACACAGGCGCGCCTTCAGCACGCACCATCAGGGGGAACACACCATCTCCCCCAAGATGACAAACTCATCTGCACTGTCATCTTAACTCTACATTACACTTGTCTGACGCACGAAACACACAAAACTCGGTCAGTCCGCATACGTCGTCGTCCCCCAACGCACTCTCAGGCGGTTGGGCGAGGCACGCTGACGATCGCTGCGTCGCAGCGGCCCCGGATCGCGGTCAGACGGAGTGCGGTCTGGCCGTGGCGACGGCCGCGAGGGGGCCGGCGTCACCAGGGCGGTGGATGGTGGCGACACAGCTGGCAGTGGAGAAGCGGTAGCCACCAGAGGGCGGTGACGGCGGAGGAACCGGCGATTTCTCCAGAATATCCGCCCGCTCCCAGTCTTTACTAGGTACGTGCGATGAGCGCCGATACCGACGATGACGCCGATCAAGTCCCAGCGCTGGGTCGAGCGGTTTTGGACGTCGACTCGTGCACCAATGTGTAGCTGAGAGAGCGGGCGGGCACTGGCGTCGTGGCGATGCCGGACATACTGACGGATGTTGTCGGCCCGGGCGTCGCATTCATCAGCGGCGCGCTGCCACTCCGGTGCGAACGCACGGTGATGCGCCGGAACGGCTGACCGTAGAGCAGGGCATTTTTTAAGGAAAAGTCAGTGGGGGGCATATCTTGTGCTGGCCATCATAGCGTCCTCAAGGGGTCAAGATCCCATTTTGAGGGGTTTAATACAACTTAGACGCGTTAGTGTTAAAAAATGTTTCTCAGTTTTTTAGTTATTGCAAGTTTAGAGATTAAAGGTGCTGCCCAGGGCTGCCAGGTTTTTTTCAGCGGAAAAGGTCAAACCGAGTTAGAAAAAGGGGCCAAGGAGGGGCAAAATTTTATTTCCACTTAAATAGCCCAAAAAAAAAACCATAAAAGCCAGATTTGAGGCTAAAACGACCCCTAGCGGTAGTCATAAAACCACAGTAAAAGCGACTTGTATCACTGTTTAAAACTAATTGTTGACAGTTTGATATTGACTTGACGCAATATTTTCAGCACACTACCCATCTAATAGGAAGCCAGGGGTGCCCTTTCAACCCCGCGTGGCCATCGAATGATTTATCCACATAGCCTGAACATTTTTTGGGATCATCAATCACGCTCCCCCCACCCCACTTTTGACCAATAATTTCCTGATCTCAGTCAAAATGGGAGTGAACTAGAAATTTGTATAACCAGCCGCTGTGGAAGGCAACGAGGAGCCAAAATTCGGAAAAGTTTTTGGTACTAACGTGGAAAGTTTGCTGTCAGCATCAGGTTGAAGTTTGGCTGGCCCCTCACTTTTTTGCCGGTGGCGACGCTTATGTATGCTACGACCACAATAATAAGTTAAAAGACTAATCACTTCATACCGCCACACCAGCAACCAGTCTTACGCACTTTGACTACACCGTGTCCCGTCTAATCCACGAAACGAGCTCTTAGCGCTGACAACTGACTGCGTGTGAAATGAGAGCATCATGCAATGTCACGGTACTGGCTGTGATATGGGCTTCCGGTCGGATAGAACAGATGTTTGATTGGTTGTAGGCCAGCGTTCTTCTCCAGCGTTATGATTAGTTGATGCTGAGGCTGCTTTGCCGGGATTTCCCGTAACTACGCGCTTTGTTTCGTCTTCACACGATGGAGTAGACTGCCAGGGGTGGAAATTTTTTAACACAATTTTTGTGGATTGCCAATTTGGGACCAGAAATAACACAAAGTTATAATTATCGGGCTGGTGTTCTGTCTTATTTTCGTTAGGCGAGTCTGCATTTGGTCAATTTTAAGTCATCTGTGTATTTCACTGGGGGGCCAATTTCCGGGCACTGGGGGGGGGCATTTCGGCCGACTGGGGGGGGCAAATGGCCCCCAGTTAACATGTTAGAAAATGGCCTGCCGTAGAGGGTGCCCAAAAAGTACCTGAGCTGGCGACCGGCCATCAGAGCGCGGCGTATTTCGTAGTTCTAGCATGCCGGCATCGAACACTTCGTCATCCAGGACACCACGGGCCGAGCACGCTACCACTAGTTTCTTCACTGTTTTTACACAGGACTCCGCATGTCCATTGGCTCGTGCGTGATACGGCGACGTCATCTCGTGTTGCACTCCCCAGCGCTCTAGAAAGCGGGCGAGGGTACGAGACGCGAACTGAGGTCCACCGTCCGATCTGAGCACGGCCGGCACCCCAGTCTGTGAGAAGGTATGGCGCAACTCACGCACCAGATGATCAGCTGACGCGGTACGCGGGCATACAGTCACATATGGCCAGCCTGAAAGCCTATCGACATACACCAGGTATGTTTTGCCGGCTACATGAAAATAATCTGCCGACACCGCTTCGAACACTCGGGAGGGCATTTCACACTGAACTAACGGCTCATTTGTGTGGCTCGCTGCCATCTCTCTGCACCGTGGACACGCTTTGACGACATTCGTCACGTCACGATCTATCCCAGGCCAATACACACACGTGCGCGCGCGCCGCTTTGTGCGTTCCACACCCTGGTGAGACTGATGCAAGCGCTGCAGTACGTCTCGACGCAGCGCGGTAGGAATTACCAGTCGAGATCCGTACACCACTAGAGGGCCGTCCACTGACAGCATATCCCGTACACCCCAGTAGGGACGGATAGCCTCAGGCAGGTCCAGACGCTCGTTGGGGAAGCCTTCCCTCACGATGTCACAGAGAGTGCGGTAGTCGCTATCGCACGTGGCAGCTGCTTTCACCTTCTCCAGACTTGGATCGATGATGTGCGATAGAGTAGTGTCTGTGGCACTGACAGTACTCAGAGCAGCAACAACTGCGGTATAAAGCTCGTCTTCATTATCTTCTTCAACATCTTCAGGATCTGGGTGGCTGACGGGGGCACGCGAGAGCGCATCTGGAATCTGGTGTGTTGAGCCCTTTTTCCAGCTGGCTGTGAAGGTGTATGGCGTTAGCTGTACTTTCATCCGCTGCAGACGGGGGTTGCTGATCTCACTCAGCATCTTGCTGTTGAGAATAGCGACGAGCGGACGATGATCGACGACGATGTCGAACTGCGGCATGCCAGCTAGGTAGATGTGACACTTACGGCATGCCCAGACACAGGCCGCCAGCTCCAGTTCCACCACAGCGTAGCGGGACTCGACATCAGTGATGAAGCGGGAACCGCACTGCACCAGCCTCCAAACCTCACCATGCCTCTGTAGCAGCGCCAAACCAAGTCCGCGCCTGCACGCCGCGTCAGTCTGCAGCATAGTAGGCAGCCTCGGATCGAAGAAAGCCAGCACTGGTGGCGATGCAAGCACGGCCTTCACTCTGCTGAAGGCAGCCTCGTGCTGCTCAGTCCAGCGCCAGACGGCGTGTGCCTTCAGCAGGTCACGCAGTGGCTGAGCCGCGTCGGCCAGTTCGGGTGTGAAACTGCCGAGCTGGTTGGCAAGTCCCATCAGTGACCTCAGATCGGTCAGGTTCTCCGGTCTCGGAAAATCAGCGATCGCGCTGATCTTGTTGTTGTTGGAGGTGTAGCCGTCGGGGGTGATACTGTATCCGCAAAACTCTACTTCATGGAGTGCAAACTTGAACTTTGTTGGGGTTCAGCGTGATCCCCCACTGGTCACAGCGCTGGATTATAGTGATGACGTGCGCGAGATGTTCACTATATGTGACGTCGTAGGCCAGCACATCATCGACGATTTTCACTGTCTTCTGGATGTCTCCCAGCGCCTGATCACCTCTCCGGTTATATTCGTCTCCAGACGACACGAGGCCCATCGGCGCTCTCAGGAAGATATATCGCCCGTACGGGGTGATGAAACAGAGCATGTCTCTAGACTGGGGGCGATGCTCATCTGAAAGTACCCTAGTTTGGCGTCCAGGGTCGTGAACCAGCGACTGCCGGCTGCCACCTGGGCCACTGCATCACTCACTGGCCGCATCGGGTATGTCGGCCTCTTCACGTAGCGATTCAGGCGCGTGAGGTCGACACATAATCGAACGCCCGACGGGCGTTTGGCGACAGGCACCAGCGGGTGGCACCACTCAGTGGGATAGTCCACAGGGGCGATGATTCCCTTAGAAACCATTTCATCCAGCTGTCCTTTGACGTCTTCCCTCCAGTGGAACGCGATAGCACGGGCGGCGGTGAGAGCGAAGGGTTGTGCGTCAGCACTGAGCTCAATATGCAACGGTCCGCCTGCCATTTCACGCAAAGTGGTGTCGCTGCCGAACACACGAGGATATCGCGCGACGATAGCAGCAGCGTGTGCAGCACGGGTCTCCGGTGGAGGGTCTGACGGTCCCGACCACGTCGGGAGGCGGCCGCAGACTGCTGCAGTGGTAGTCGCGGGAACGGCTGCACCGTCAGTAGATGGCGGTGCACGTGAAATCACCGCAGGTATAGGTGGCGCTGGCGTCGTGTGGCGAGGCTGAGGGCTGGTTACCGGCTCCGTACACGGCGACACGTCTATGGCAGACGGCACAGGAGTGTCCTGCGTCGCGTAAGGCGGCTGAACCACGGAGAGGTTCGACGCAGATGACACCGGCGGCTCGTGGCCCCTCACCGGTAGCAGAGGTGGCACAGCCGACGTCGGCTGTTTCACAGAGGACACTGCAAAGAATAATCGGCTGGTAGGATGCCTAACGACATCGCGTCGAACCAGCTCAGCAGAGCTCCATGCATCTCGCGGATGACGAACACAGTTGTGTTGGCACGTCGATGGCCCAGCTGCAGTGTGGCGGAAAACGTGCCCACACAGGTGAGAGGGTTGCGCCCTACAGCTGAGAAGCTGCTATGGATGGCAGCCGAGTCAAGTTGTGACAGTGGGATACCAAGGGACTCAGCGACATCGGGTCCCATCACCGTCGCTTCTGCACCAGAGTCAGGTGTGCACTGTAGAACACCACTGCCGTGACGATGAAAAATCTGCACAGACACTTGCGGCGCAGGACGAGTTGCGATTCCAGCAACATACACATCCGCTATCAGCAGACGCAAGCCTCGGCCGGGCTGCGGGTCCAGTTGCCGCTGCCGTAAAGCGTCATCACGGGAAGCATCCCTGTGTGTTCGGTGACACACTGTGGAGAAATGTCCGATTCTCCCGCAGCTGTGGCACCGTGCGTCGGCAGCGGGGCACACTGACGGATCTCCGTGATGTCCACGGCCGCACCGGTGGCACTGTGCCAACTCGGCAGCCGGCGGTCGGCCGGGCTGGCTGGTGTCACGTGACCGGCGGCGGTCCACCTGCCGGGCGGAGGGGTCACGTGACTGGCTCCGCCGGCGCTGATACGCCGAGACCCTGCCAACGGACGGAGTTGAGCCGCAGAGGTCTGCGCACGTGACACGGGCGTTCTCCGACGCTCTACACACATCGATGGCGGTCTGCAGGGTGAGATTTGGAAGTTCCAGCAGACACTTCAATGCGTCCTCATCACGGACGCCGCACACCACACGGTCACGGAGCTGGTTTTCCACACAATGTTCACAAAAGTCACAGAAAGCAGCTGTCTCGCGAACACCACAAACAAAGTCATCAAATGATTCCCCGGGCTCCTGCACTCGCGAGAAAAAATCGCGCCGGTCCACAAGCACATTCCTCTGCTTGCGAAGGTGCTGCTCCATAGCAGTCACCACTTCTGGAACCCCAGCGTCGGCAGGGACAGCCAGGCTGTACTGGAGAACACGTGTCCACTCCTCGTCGAGCAGACTCAGGAGGGCAGCACGCTGCTCCCGCACCGACAGAGATGATACACCAGTCAGAAGCATGAAGCCATCCAACTTCTGCTTCCATACGGCGAACTCACGGAGAGAAGCCGATGCCGTCAAAAAGGGTGCAGGGGTAGCACTGGTCGGAAGCCTAGCGCCAGCGAGAGGGCGTGTCTCATCAGCAGACTCAGAGACGGGTGCCGCGGCAACAGCAGGTCGGGTGGCGGACTGAACGGCTAACATCCGCTCCACCATGCCGGCCAGGCGCTCCTCACGCTGAGCAGAGAGTTCTGCCTGCTGGATCAGCAGCGCAGAGAGCTTATCCAAGTCACTCATGACTGCAGAGATGACGGCACTGTCTCTAACTCTCGATCCAACGCAGGATATTCGCGACAATAATCACACTAAGCAATCACTCGACCGCGCCATGTTCTGTTCTTGCTCACTTAAAAGGTTCTTACTTAGTGCGTTGTGTATTACCACGACCAGGCCCTGACCCCAACTGCCCGCTCCACACCGGGCGGCACCGACCGGCGCCGTAGCCGGGGGCTACGGCGCACACAGGCGCGCCTTCAGCACGCACCATCAGGGGGGAACACACCAGTCAGGTCACCAGTACAGGTTAAGTGACCTGACCTGAAAAAGTTTTAAGATAGGATAAGTCGGAACAGGGTGAACTTATCTGACTGACACTCATATCACATAATGGACCCCTGAGTTCTCTAAAACATGTTCCGGTATTTTTGATATTGGTGACCTAAGGTCAGGTACGAGCCATGACCTCTCCGTTGGAAATACATGAGAAAAATGGTTTTAAGTGAATACTTAGTAACAGATGGCGACGGAGCGTTTATTTTAACTGCATTCGATTTTCCTTGTTCTTGCAGTTCTTATGATATGCATTTTATATCATTGGACCTTGACCTGACCTCATGTTAGCTCAAATCTTTGATTTTACCTAGCAAGATCATATTATATATCATTCGATTCGTAACAATAATTTTTGGGGCTTATCGATGTATCAACTGCCAGGGTCATATGGCGTCGCCAACACTTTCCCTGTTGGAAGGGTTTCCCAGGAGCCAGCTTGCTCCTCGTTCAGGGAAGCTGCCGGCCCTTGATTCCGGCTCAGCTGCGTGGGAGCCAGCTACCCTGACCACTCCACTACCGCGCCCCCGAATATCATTCGATTCGGCTTGCTGCGAGGTTCCATATAGTTTAAATCCTTTTGCTCTATCGTTACTTGTTCAGATGTAATGACCGAAAACCTTCATTTACATGCTATCTCTATTACGGCATGTTTTGACCTCTAGTGACCTTCAATATGACCTGACAAAAAATGGTCCAGATATTTTCGACGGAGTATTGGATGGGCTGCCCAACACCGTTTACCGTTTTTCGCTAGCTACCGTGGTTCTCGAGATCTTAGGGGGTACCCGCCCCCCCATCAAAGCGAAGGTGGCTAAGACCCCATCAATGCGCGTCTTAAGCTAGCCATTTGTATTTCTGCAGTAACTGATTCTTCCTCAGAAAGTTATTCTTTTGATTTTCTGGTTTTGTTTTCCAGTCCTACGAGGCTGGAGATCTTGCTATCTATGAGGCTTGGACGTATTGGAACTGACAAGGTAATGCAAACTCTGCAGGCAGAAATCTAGGGATCCCGACTCCTCTCGCCCTAGATTTTCCTTCCAAATGCGATATATAAATATGATGAAAAACACAGTGAACTAGGGTATGATAGTTTGCAGCATATGCATAGACGTCTCGGAAACGATTCAGGGCAGCCCCTCCCCATCGGTCTTGAATATCTAAAAGTCGGTATCTGGGTATCGGTGATAGCTATCCAAGATCCCGAACCGAAGAAAGGATCCAGGGGCGGACGCAGACCCGAGTTTGGGGAGGCAAAAGCCATGTCTACCTCTCCTCCTG
Source organism: Lepas anatifera (assembly GCA_034440635.1). Classification (NCBI taxonomy): domain Eukaryota; kingdom Metazoa; phylum Arthropoda; class Thecostraca; family Lepadidae; genus Lepas; species Lepas anatifera. The sequence continues at coordinate 74,253 of JAOTON010000899.1, forward strand.
GGGGGGGGTGGGTGGGACGTGCAATTTGGATGCTCGACAGACCTAGTATAAGCTACCTCTCCAAGTACATGATCGCTCTAATGGGGGGAGCAAATATTTTTTTGCTCTACAGACCTAGTGTAAGCACCCTTTTTCAACAAAAACAATATTTGGGAAAGCGTCCCCGTTCCCCCTTTAGACGCCCATGCCTCCTAGGATGGGGGGCAAAAGATAGTTTGGCCCCCCCTCCAGCGCTTTGGTGGCCATGGCCGGAATGCCCCTCCCCCTGCGTCCGCCAATGAAAGGATCGAGGTCGCTGCGAACGCAGAGGACAATATACGGTTTTCAGTGTGCCTGATGGGCTATCTCCACGGTTACCAGTGTAACTGATAGGGTACCATCAAGGTTACCAGTGTACCTGATAATAGGGCAGTGACCCCGATGTCAATCTGCAGTGGGCAGCTCCAGTACCGCGGTGTTTGGCAGAGCATCCGACAGGGGTAAATCTGGCGCTGCCGTCGACAGCTGCTGCGAATTCAGACCCCGAGCTGCCGCCGTGCTTCACAAATGGCGGCTTCACTATCCATGCAAACCTGCAGGCCAGCCACAGGTCAGGTAAGGTCAGAATTCAGACTAAAAAACACAACACCGGTGTTTCCCAGGAACTGTCCCCTGGCCCTGGTCAGATCCAGGGCCGTCGCCAAGACTTTTGTACTAGATGGGGACAGCCTTTGACTTGGAACAAACAGAATGGGTGAGGAGAAGGCGGAAAGGAACGACACCGTGGCAACGTGCCCTCCCTTGGATTCTTATTCCACCTCATATTAGCGATTTGGACACGTTTTGACTTCTGGTGACCTTGATATTTGCCTGACAAGGAAAATGGCCAAAGTATTTTCGATATCATTTTTGAAGAGCCTTTTAGACGTTTCAAGATCATTTTTAGAGCTTTGCGCTTTTTCTAGCTCTTAGTTTTTGAGAAAGTGGGGTCTTTTTGGCCCCCCTCCACCAGGGCGAAGGTGGCATGTACCCGCCACCGGGGCAAAGGTTAAGGAAGTGCTGGAGTTTCGATTGAATACTATCGAAGCATAGCGCATACCCTTCACATCAAGTTATATTATTTCAAGCCTTAGAACCGTAAAACCTACCACAATTGGGACATATAAAAAACAACATAGGTCTTGAACCTCCCATACTACCAAGACATATCAAACCATGTAAATAAATCGTTTGCTTGCCATTTTTAGCAGCAACACATTGTGAGCACATTCGGGGCTAAGTCAGTGTCTGAGATCTTTCACGCCCGGCGTTTTCGGTTGGAGCTGTATCAGGGCATTTTTTTAAGGAAAAGTCAGTGGGGGCATTCTTTGTGCTGGCCGTTATAGTGTCTTCAAGGGATCAATACCCCATTTTGAGCGGGTTTAATAAAACTTAGACGCGTTATAGTCCAGTCAAGTTAGCATTTTTTTATAATGGGAACAAGTCATAAAATTGGGACCCCGCCATAAGATACACCATTGTGTTTACAATTGATAGGGGCGTAACATATCCAAAATCCGCAAAAATCTACCGAGCGGATATTTTATAATAGGGGTGCAAAATCCACGCGCCAGAGAAAAACCAGAAATTTCAAAGTATAACGTTGTGGTGTGTCGAGCCTGCAACATCGTCCCAATGGCTATAATTTTTGGGAAGCAGGTACGTATGACACTGGCCAATTCAAACAACCGTAGCTGGCCGGTGGCCTACCCTCAGTTTCCACGTGCCGCAAGTGCAAAGTCAAAATTTTTCAATTTTTCCTTATTTACATTGCTTCCGTTAGCTCTCTAATCGATGTTTATTGTCGAATTACTGTTTTTGTTTGTCACTTCCTTACGCAACATGTGCTAAAGAGACACACAAAAAATTAGGCCTCTAGCTGTAACGGTTTGCTGCTGACAAACGTAACTGATAAGACATGTCGGGATCCTTTATTTCGGGGATACTGCATACTACAAGGGCTTTTGGGCCAGCCAAAGCCGTAAAAATATGCATGGGATGGAAAACGGGATACACATTTCAAAACAGCATAGAATTGGACGGTATGAGATATGTTTCCAGGTTTAATTCTGAACTGGATCAGATCTAAACAACACTTTTGAGCTATAACGAAATGGAATGGGACGAAACTTCCTTTTAGGGTCATATTCTAGGACAGTATGATGTCCGCCAATATATTGGCGGAACGGACTAACTGGATGAAATAATGTGAATGCTAACATTTGGCGTATGCTGACATTGCAAGTATCTAAAACTTCATATTTTATTCGCTTTAAGTGATGGAGCTTTGCTTTCCCGCAGGGTTGTCATTGTGACTCACGGTGTTTGGACTCTTCTTGAATGTGTTACTCATGAGCAGGGATGGAGATCTCTTTTCAAACCAGGGGAAGGGGTCCCGGTCTGGTTGGGGCCGCATGGGAGTGGATGTTTTTCGTAAGAAAATGAATAAACTAAAATTCGGCCAATGCCTATAAATACCACATGAAACCATACGATGCTACGATTTTTCACGAGCCGGATCATGACCTTCTCGGGAGGTAAAACCGACGTGCACATTTCAACACACTGAGCATTTATTCAGATTTTTCCCAGAAATTCAAAATGAGGCACGGGTCTAAACCTATGCCGTTGACTCGGTCTTTGAAAGGATAGTGCTTATAATGTACCGCGTGCTTTTTAATCTAGTCCTCAATGAAAACGTGTAAGAAGCAGACAACATTAGTGCGTGAAATCAAAATACCTTTCAATGCTCAAGTCTAGCGTATTTCCCTTCTGAGAAGTTTTATGACCCCAGCAGTTGGCGCATCATTATAGCCCAAAACGATCATTACCATATAAATATTTTGATGATATAAATAAATCACTCCAAAATTCTGAAGCATGCTACAGTATGGCAGTAGCTAGGTCCTGTATGCTGTTTCCGTAAAATTGGTTCATTGCTTAAGCTCTTTCGCCCCCTCTCACTTACTCGATGGTTTTCCCCCTAAAATTCCAAGACAAAAACTACACCATACATCGAACGGAATTTTATAAAAAGAAATTATGCCACGAAAATTCATTCCTTGAATGTGTAAAAAATTCAATAGCTTTCATTAAACGACTTTCTTGGTACTTTTTCGTGTATAGAATCATGGCCCCGCTGCTGGGGGACGGGGACGGGAGACACGTCCCCCCACTTGGGAGAGGACGGCAGGGGCGTATCCAGGATTTCGCTCGGGGGAGGGGGCGGCGCCCCGAAGAGCCCCTGCGACAGCGCCAAAAGGGCCCTGATGGGTAAAAAGAGCCCTGCTTGTTACATAATCCTGTCCTCAGGGGACCTTCGGGCACTCAGGGGGGGGCTGTCCCTACCGCTCCCCCCTTGGCCACGCCCCTGGAGGACGGAGTATGTGTTATCCACTCTTCGCCCACCACTTTTCACGCAGGGTTCCATCACGTTGTCCCGAGCACTAAAACCATAGCGAATAACAAAGAGCGGGCCTCCTGCAAGCACACCAATTACAAGTACAACTTCTTTCCGATACATAACTGTGAGTACAGACGCCCAATTTGGTCATCTCTCAGGGGACATTCACTGGCTCAGGGATCCCGAAATCAAGTCAGAAACCTTCTGCAAAGTATATTTTCAGTGAAAATATACATTTCCTGCTGGTCTCTAGTAACCCTCTACAAAGGAGATGCAAAGGGACAGAGGTCAAATTATGACTCAGCCGATCTCACAAATGCCGCAAATAGAACTATCAGTACTCATAGATCAGAAAATATTTTGTGAGAGCAGAAGGTGTAGGACCCGGGCTGAGCCCCCCAGGTTCTCTCGATTTCCAAATCAGGGGGTCCTGACCCCCCCAACCCCCCGGATCTCCACCCATACTCATGAGCGTTTCTTGTAATAAGAGCTTTGCAAATGTAAAAGGCGCCGAGATCAGCAGTCATTACTGCGTAATATGTCTGCGAAAGTGTGTGTTAGGGTTTTCCGGTAAATTTTGGTTTACAGTGGTCTGCAAGATTGTGAGTGCCGATTTTGATGTGTTTTTAATCATATTTATGGTGCTTTGTCCGTTTTGCGGGGTAGCATGTGACGAGTCGTTGGATTTAGTAAGAATATATCGTACTACGATATCAATATTTTGTTCACACATTCATACTTTAATCCCCTCGCCCCGGTGGGGGTGTTTGAACATCCCCTCGGGTTTTACCGGCGGCACGAAAAAACGCAAGCGCGAAGTACTTGGCATACCTTATCCTTGATCAATTCCGCAGTTTTCCCCATAATTCTAAGGTTGGGTCATCTCAGGTCAGGCCACCAGTGCAGGTTAAGTGAATTTACCTAAAAAAATGTTTAAGGCGTCATAAGTAAGAAAGGGGTGAATTTTACTGATTGATTGTACGGATTGAAACTGATACCACATAATAGGCCTATCGAGTACTACATGTATTTCGGGGATTTTTCATATCGATGGCCTAAGATCAGGTACGGAGCATGACCTCTCCGTTGGAAATGCATGGGGAAAACAGAAATTGGGCTGTATTTGTGTAGATAAAGCTGAGAATACCTTCATATTCCCCAAATCGTAGTATCCTGGGCTCCTTTCTAGGTTCCTGTTGCAATGTTTCACCTGTGACCTCTGAGAGCTCATCTGGGCTACTTAAGCATATTTTCAGACTTGGGTCAATAACTGTGCAGGAAATGGCGATACAACTTTTATTTTGATACCATTACGTTGAGATTGCTACTACGAGTCGATTATGAGTCGAATATGAGTATCGAGTCGACTATGCTAGATTAGATAGTGACCTTGACCTGACCTGATGTGTGACCTGATGTGTGTGATCAATGGTCGGGAATTATTGTCACCAGTTGAAAAAAAATTATAAATCAAAATCAACAGACTTCTAATTTTACAGGCCCAAAAATGTGTCCCTTATTTACACTATCCACCAAAAGGTCCCAACCTTAATTGACAGCGATCTGATGAATTTCTCTTGAAATTCTTTTACGTTTGTAATTTTAAAGTCATGTCTCGGTCGTTTCTTTTTCATTTCTGGTTTTTCTCTGGCGCGTGGATTTTGCACCCCTATTATAAAATATCCGCTCGGTAGATTTTTGCGGATTTTGGATATGTTACGCCCCTATCAATTGTAAACACAATGGTGTATCTTATGGCGGGGTCCCAATTTTATGACTTGTTCCCATTATAAAAAAATGCTAACTTGACTGGACTATAACGCGTCTAAGTTTTATTAAACCCGCTCAAAATGGGGTATTGATCCCTTGAAGACACTATAACGGCCAGCACAAAGAATGCCCCCACTGACTTTTCCTTAAAAAAATGCCCTGATACAGCTCCAACCGAAAACGCCGGGCGTGAAAGATCTCAGACACTGACTTAGCCCCGAATGTGCTCACAATGTGTTGCTGCTAAAAATGGCAAGCAAACGATTTATTTACATGGTTTGATATGTCTTGGTAGTATGGGAGGTTCAAGACCTATGTTGTTTTTTATATGTCCCAATTGTGGTAGGTTTTACGGTTCTAAGGCTTGAAATAATATAACTTGATGTGAAGGGTATGCGCTATGCTTCGATAGTATTTAATCGAAACTCCAGCACTTCCTTAACCTTTGCCCCGGTGGCGGGTACATGCCACCTTCGCCCTGGTGGAGGGGGGCCAAAAAGACCCCACTTTCTCAAAAACTAAGAGCTAGAAAAAGCGCAAAGCTCTAAAAATGATCTTGAAACGTCTAAAAGGCTCTTCAAAAATGATATCGAAAATACTTTGGCCATTTTCCTTGCCAGGCAAATATCAAGGTCACCAGAAGTCAAAACGTGTCCAAATCGCTAATATGAGGTGGAATAAGAATCCAAGGGAGGGCACGTTGCCACGGTGTCGTTCCTTTCCGCCTTCTCCTCACCCAATCTGTTTGTTCCAAGTCAAAGGCTGTCCCCATCTAGTACAAAAGTCTTGGCGACGCCCCTGGATCTGACCAGGGCCAGGGGACAGTTCCTGGGAAACACCGGTGTTGTGTTTTTTTGTCTGAATTCTGACCTTACCTGACCTGTGGCTGGCATGCAGGTTTGCATGGATAGTGAAGCCGCCATTTGTGAAGCACGGCAGCTCGGGGTCTGAATTCGCAGCAGCTGTCGACGGCAGCGCCAGATTTACCCCTGTCGGATGCTCTGCCAAACACCGCGGTACTGGAGCTGCCCACTGCAGATTGACATCGGGGTCACTGCCCTATTATCAGGTACACTGGTAACCTTGATGGTACCCTATCAGTTACACTGGTAACCGTGGAGATAGCCCATCAGGCACACTGAAAACCGTATATTGTCCTCTGCGTTCGCAGCGACCTCGATCCTTTCATTGGCGGACGCAGGGGAGGGGCATTCCGGCCATGGCCCCCAAAGCGCTGGAGGGGGGCCCAACTATCTTTTGCCCCCCATCCTAGGAGGCATGGGCGTCTAAACCATGTGCGTCCAGTTTCTCAACTCATGAAGATATCAGCCGCATCCACAACTCCTTGTGCCACCCTGGTGTGCAAAGAATGTGGCATGTCGTACGATTCCGAAACCTCCCGTTCTCCCTAGAAGAAGTGAAGTATGTCATCAGAAATGCCCAACCAGTGTAAAAGTCAAGCTAAGGTTCAGCAACGTGGTCAACACTTTGGTCAAAGCTACAAGGCCGTTCGAGAGTTTCGCCATAGATTTTAAGGGACCCCTGCCGTCTAAGCCAGGATGGAACAAGTATATCTTGAATGTAGTAGATGAGTACAGTCGCTTCGCGTTCGCCTACCCCACTAAGGATACCTCGTCAGAGACTGTCATCCAGTGCCTTTGCTCTCTGTTCTCCGCCTTTGGGATGCCTGAGTTTGTACACTCGGATCAAGGAAGCTCCTTCACATCAGGGCTGTATCGACAGTTCATGAGAGAGAGGCATATCTACCAGCTTCTCCTCGGCCTACAGCCCGAGAGGTAACGTCCAAGTTGAGCGTTTTAACGGAACTCTGTGGCGAACCATACGCCTGGTTCTCCGTTCGAATGGGCTGGACGTAAGTGAGTGGGAAGCTGTACTACCAGACGCATTACACAGCATGCGCTCCCTGTTGTGTGCGGCTACCAACAAGACTCCTCACGAACTCTTCTTGTCGTTCCCAAGGAAGGCCAACTATGGACAAACCATGCCCTCATGGTTAGTACCAAACTCAAAAGCCCTCATGAAGAAAATGACCACATCAAAGTATGAGACAGCGTTAGAACCTGTGACTCTTCTACACATCAATCCGCAGTACTGCCGTGTACGACAGCAAGATGGGAGAGAGACAACCGTCTCGATTCGTCGTCTGTCACCAGCCGCTGAGGTAGATAATGAGCCAGGCTGCATTGAACCCGCCGATGTCAGTGGCGAAGGTGTAACACCCGGCGCCGAACGTCAGTCCCAGATCGCAGAAGAAATCAATGAGGGGCAGTAGCACGGTCAAGAAGTGCAAACAGGACCAGAAGAGCATCCTTCAAGTCGTGCTGATGGTCAGACGGAACAAGTGCAAGCCCCTGTCGAGCCGCGCAGGAGTGGAAGAGTGCGGCGTGCCCCGGACCGCCTCACGGATTACGTTACCTCCATTTTGTACCACATCTAGAACAGTGAATTGCAGCTTGCCTTTGATTGTCTCAGAGATTGTTCGTTTTTCATCGTGCTCGGCTTGTGGACATCGGTGGGACTATTCCGAAAATGACCGAAAGTTCATACATTGATGTTCGTAATTGTCACATATTGACTCGCGGTTAATGTAAACCTCACCTGTTATAATGCGGGCCTTAGTAATAAGGTTCAAGTACAATTGGTGAGGAGAAACCAAAGAGGGGGAGAATGTGGTATAAGCCATTTCAATGTGTGACCAATTTTGTGATTGGTTTGAGCATTTGTGTAAGATAACTAATCTGTACTTTTACTTGCAGGATCCCATTATGAATTTTCTGTGTGTTTAAGGCAAATACAGGGCAAGATCTGTTCATGTCTTCTTTGACTACACTTCACTTGCCATACATTCCAAGCTGAATTTTCCACTCAACCCTTGCTCAAAACCTGCTTTGGCACACTGTTTTTCCTGGAAGTGATGTCTTGCAATGATTGTCGAAAGCCAAGTAACGTGAAAACTGGCACAACGGAAAACAACAATTAGACAAACATCACCTCACGAAAGAATCACACTGTAAACACACAAACATTTACATTCTCATTAGAGGTGGGACTTTCTAGGCCCGAGGGCCGGGCAAAAGCCCGGCCCAGGCCCGTGGGCTTGGACCGGGCCTGAAGGCCTGATTTAGGCCAATGCTGGGCTGATAACGGGCTTCCCCCAGGCTCATTCCGGGCTTCAACTGAACTGGGACTTCAAAGTCAATTTTCTGTTAGCTAAATAAGCCTTTTTCAGTACAGACCTAGTTTTTTCCACTGAAACATGATCGTATTCATGCACCAGCAGCTTTTGAAAATGCATTTACAATTAATTTTGAGACTTTTGAGACTTTTAAACATTTGTTTAGTTTAAGTGTCACTAACCTCGCAAATTCGCACCAGGTTGATAAAGTTTGCACCACTCGGTCCTGTCTCCAAGGGAACTCGCACGGACAAGATCTCGTCGAAAATGCCATACTTTGCACACTGGCCTCACAGCAGCGTACCAGGTGGATGTGAATGGAAGTCAGATGGCTTAAAATGTCTGCAACAGACAGCAGCATTTGAGCCTATCTTCTTCACAATTCTCAGTTTCGACTTCCACTGCTTGGACAGCACCTTATCCTGAGGAAATTTGTGAAAGCTGAGACTTGGACAATTTCTTCGGAAGGATACACACTGAGGAACGCAGCAGTTCTGATTGGATGTAATGGTTATCCGTCTCACCTCCATTTTCCTTGAACTTTCCAAGATTATAACAAGCAAGAAAATAACGCGAGTCTTCAATATTCACGTCCACCCGACATGAACTACACTTTTTCACAGCAACGAGTTCACCACGACTGAAAATAAACTTTCAAAATCTATATCGCGTTCACCTCTCAAAGGCCTTGGCGTTCACCAATGCGCCGGATATGAAGCAGCCCCGCCAGACGTCAGTCCCTCTACTGGCGTTTTTAAAAAAATCCGCCAGGTGCCAACACTTTCGATGACCGAGGCCAATAGGCCACTTTTTGGCGCACTTGTTTCATATATGACGCTTTTCTGGCTTTGCAAGGCTTTGCAAGCTGCTCAATAAGGCCGCGGAATTTGCCATAATTTGGTTATTCGGTTTTTGAGTTCTGTATTTCTACGTTTCTGTACATTTTTAGTGTGGTGGGAGGGAAGTGTAAAGTAAAGGTATCTTGGGAGGGAAGTGCTGTTATGTTCAAAGCTTATAATAGAAGTTGTATTTCATAGAGGCCAGGGAAGTATCTCCACAAGGAAAATGCAACACATAATGTCAATTATATTCATGTTTTGGTGCAATTTCAAAGGTACCTTCTAAGGCTGACTGCTCTCCCCAGTATCTATGTGACTTTGCCTGTAAATGGGCCTTGTTCCGTGGGCAATATGATGAATAAATGAAATCTCCCCACAATTGACTAATTTATGTTTTGAAGTACTTTGATCAAAAACATGTTTTCTTTGTGCCTATTTCATTGCTTATACTAGCCCTTTCTGAGTGGATTCTGCATCTTTTGTGCAATGAAAGAGCAAGATGAAGCTGTGGAAGGGTCAAACTTATCAACATTTGTTCTTGCAGCTAGAGTTAGCAGGCCAATTTGACAATTATGGGCTCCCACTAGATAGTTTGTACCTGACATATTCACTTCACCATTTTTTGTAGAGGACATGGGAATGGCTCCATAGATAACATTTTCTTTTTATCTGGAGCAGAAAACTTCTGGAAAGAATTTTCTAACTAGAGCTAGGTGTTAATATCAATATGTCAGCAGCAAATTGGTTAAATGACTTCTTTTGAAATGGTATACTGACAATATGGAAGTAGCAAACAGGCTATCACAGTTTGTATTGTGTTCACCCATATATGACTTGAAGATTTTGAAGTAATCAGGATATTCATAAGATGACAGTATGGCGTGGATGTGTGCAACTGTAGGCATTATTCAATATTTGATTTTAAATCTTGATTCAGGTTTAAGTAACGTGATTTTGACCCTGGCATGAGTAACAGATAGAAAGCTAGAGCTTCATGCTTTTACATTCCTGATGTATGTCTAAAAGTCTCAAAATTAATTGTAAATGCATTTTCAAAAGCTGCTGGTGCATGAATACGATCATGTTTCAGTGGAAAAAACTAGGTCTGTACTGAAAAAGGCTTATTTAGCTAACAGAAAATTGACTTTGAAGTCCCAGTTCAGTTGAAGCCCGGAATGAGCCTGGGGGAAGCCCGTTATCAGCCCAGCATTGGCCTAAATCAGGCCTTCAGGCCCGGTCCAAGCCCACGGGCCTGGGCCGGGCTTTTGCCCCTGGGCCTAGAAAGTCCCACCTCTAATGAGAATGTAAATGTTTGTGTGTTTACAGTGTGATTCTTTCGTGAGGTGATGTTTGTCTAATTGTTGTTTTCCGTTGTGCCAGTTTTCACGTTACTTGGCTTTCGACAATCATTGCAAGACATCACTTCCAGGAAAAACAGTGTGCCAAAGCAGGTTTTGAGCAAGGGTTGAGTGGAAAATTCAGCTTGGAATGTATGGCAAGTGAAGTGTAGTCAAAGAAGACATGAACAGATCTTGCCCTGTATTTGCCTTAAACACACAGAAAATTCATAATGGGATCCTGCAAGTAAAAGTACAGATTAGTTATCTTACACAAATGCTCAAACCAATCACAAAATTGGTCACACATTGAAATGGCTTATACCACATTCTCCCCCTCTTTGGTTTCTCCTCACCAATTGTACTTGAACCTTATTACTAAGGCCCGCATTATAACAGGTGAGGTTTACATTAACCGCGAGTCAATATGTGACAATTACGAACATCAATGTATGAACTTTCGGTCATTTTCGGAATAGTCCCACCGATGTCCACAAGCCGAGCACGATGAAAAACGAACAATCTCTGAGACAATCAAAGGCAAGCTGCAATTCACTGTTCTAGATGTGGTACAAAATGGAGGTAACGTAATCCGTGAGGCGGTCCGGGGCACGCCGCACTCTTCCACTCCTGCGCGGCTCGACAGGGGCTTGCACTTGTTCCGTCTGACCATCAGCACAACTTGAAGGATGCTCTTCTGGTCCTGTTTGCACTTCTTGACTGTGCTACTGCCCCTCATTGATTTCTTCTGCGATCTGGGACTGACGTTCGGCGCCGGGTGTTACACCTTCGCCACTGACATCGGCGGGTTCAATGCAGCCTGGCTCATTATCTCCCTCAGCGGCTGGTGACAGACGACGAATCGAGACGGTTGTCTCTCTCCCATCTTGCTGTCGTACACGGCAGTACTGCGGATTGATGTGTAGAAGAGTCACAGGTTCTAACGCTGTCTCATACTTTGACGTGGTCATTTTCTTCATGAGGGCTTTTGAGTTTGGTACTAACCATGAGGACATGGTTTGTCCATAGTTGGCCTTCCTTGGGAACGACAAGAAGAGTTCGTGAGGAGTCTTGTCGGTAGCCACATACAACAGGGAGCGCATGCTGTGTAATGCGTCTGGTAGCACAGCTTCCCACTCACTTACGTCCAGCCCATTCGAACGGAGAACCAGGCGTATGGTTCGCCACAGAGTTCCGTTAAAACGCTCAACTTGGACGTTACCTCTCGGGCTGTAGGCCGAGGAGAAGCTGGTAGATATGCCTCTCTCTCATGAACTGTCGATACAGCCCTGATGTGAAGGAGCTTCCTTGATCCGAGTGTACAAACTCAGGCATCCCAAAGGCGGAGAACAGAGAGCAAAGGCACTGGATGACAGTCTCTGACGAGGTATCCTTAGTGGGGTAGGCGAACGCGAAGCGACTGTACTCATCTACTACATTCAAGATATACTTGTTCCATCCTGGCTTAGATGGCAGGGGTCCCTTAAAATCTATGGCGAAACTCTCGAATGGCCTTGTAGCTTTGACCAAAGTGTTGACCACGTTGCTGAACCTTAGCTTGACTTTTACACTGGTTGGGCATTTCTGATGACATACTTCACTTCTTCTAGGGAGAACGGGAGGTTTCGGAATCGTACGACATGCCACATTCTTTGCACACCAGGGTGGCACAAGGAGTTGTGGATGCGGCTGATATCTTCATGAGTTGAGAAACTGGACGCACATGGTGCTCTTGATGGCGCATCAGCAACTATATTCTTCGATCCGGGGCGGTACGAGATATCGAAGCTGAAGCTGGTCAACTCAAGTCTGCAACAAACGATCTTGTCGTTCTTGGTTCTGCCCCCGTTCCTGTTGTCGAACATGTAGCTTACTGACTTCTGGTCTGTGATCAGTTGAAAATGACGGCCAATCAGGAAGTGTCGCCACTTGCATAATGCTTCTACTATAGCGCATGCCTCTCTCTCCGCGGCTGAATGATGTTTCTCACTTGGCGACTGCGATCTTGAGAAGAAAGCAACAGGTCGACCTTCTTGAGTCAGTGCAGCAGCGATAGCCCCATCTGAGGCGTCTATCTCTACCAAGAACGGTGCCTTGTCGTCGGTAGCTGTCAGAGAGGCGTGTGAGATCTCTTGCTTCAGGTCGTTGAATGCAGCTAGCCCCTTTTCGCCAAGGGGAAACGTGCATCCTACGATTGGGCGAATCTTCTCTGAAAAGTTTGGGATCCACTTCGCATGATGAGATAGAAGCCCAAGAATCCTATGTCGCGACTTCTCGTCTTCAGGCGGTGCCATGTCTAACAATGGCTTCATCCGTTTTGGATCTGGACTTATCCTGTGATCTTCAACGACGTGTCCGAGGATCTTGATGCATGTTTGTGCGTACTTGTTTTTTCCTTCATTTATAGTGAGGCCATTCCTCGCTTCAGCTTCGCGGAACGCCTTCAAGTTGGCGTCATGCCCTTCTCGCGTTATCCCACATACTGTTATGTCATCAACATAAGTGTATTTGTTTCTGAGGCCCTCTGTGCGGATGATATCATCTAAGACTTGTTGAAAACACGCGACTCCGTTGGTAACACCAAACGATACTATGATGAACTCCCATCAGCCGATCATCATCTTCGAAGGCCGTGAAAGATGACTACTTTCAGGTCTATGGAGCTGAAGTACTCGTATTTGGCGATTTTCCGAACCACCTCAGAAATGGCCGATACGAGATACGCCTTGAGATTGGTGAAACGGTTGACCGTCTGCGAGTAGTCAAATGCCATTCTTTTCTTGCTGTTTGACGTTTCTTGGTTGACGATAACCACCTGTGCTCTCTTGGGGCTCCTGCTTGGTACGATTACGCCTTCTTGAAGAAGACGTTCAGTCTCAGCCTTGATGAAATGCTGATCTGGCTCATCGACATCCAAGCTCTGATTGCAAACCAGTCGCCTGCAAATCCAAGCAGTACAGTGCCCCTGACAAGGAGTTTATCAGAGAGGAGGTGGATCGCCTTCTAGCTGAAAATATCATTGAACCAAGCCCGTCTCCATGGAGGGCACAGGTAGTGGTAACCACAAATGAGCGACACAAGAATGGTAGAAGACTACTCTCAGACAATAAATAGGTTTACTCAGCTCGACGCCTATCCCCTTCCGAAAATGAGTGAGATGGCGAACCAGGTTGCTCAATACGAGGTGTTCAGCACCGTTGACCTACAGTCTGCCTATCATCAGGTTTCTATCCGTGATGAAGAAAAATCCTTCACTGCCTTTGAGGCATGTGGGCAACTCTATCAGTTCCGCCGCATCCCATTTTGCGTCACCAACGGGGTCGCGTGCTTTCAGCGCATCATGGATAAGTCCATAGCTGATCACGACCTCAAAGACACATTTGCTTATCTGGAAAATATTACGATATGTGGTAAGGACCAGAGACAGCGTGATAAAAACCTCGAAAGGTTTATGGAGGCAGCCAGAAAGTCTGGTCTCACGCTCAACCATGGAAAGAGCACGTTCTCAGTGTCCTCTGTGGATCTTCTGGGCTACACGATCTCGCATGGCGAGATTAAGCTCGATTCTGAACGTTTGAAACCACTCCGTGAGATTCTTCCTCGTGACACTCGCTCTCTTCGTAGGGCACTGGGAATGTTTTCTTATTATGCACAGTGGATCCCAAACTACTCAGAGAAAGCAGGTCCACTCATTCAAACCGTCACCTTTCCACTATCTGCGGCAGCCGAGAAGGCTTTCAAGGAGCTGAAAAGAGAAATCGAGGGTGCAGTGGTGTATCACATCTATGAAAGACTGCCCTTTGTGGTAGAAACCGATGCTTCCGAAATAGCCATCACCGCCACTCTGAACCAAGGGGGAAGACCAGTAGCTTTCTTTTCCAGAACTCTGAATGCGAGCGAACAAAAACACTCAGCAGTTGAGAAAGAGGCGTATGCGATTGTAGAAGCACTGCGAAAGTGGCGTCATTATCTGACTGGACGACGCTTTACTTTGATCACCGATCAGAAGTCAGTGTCATTTATGCTCGACGCTAAGCAGTCTAGTAAAATCAAGAATGACAAAATCCTGCGTTTGAGGATTAAGCTTGCCTGCTATAGCTTTGACATAAGCTACAGGCCAGGAAAAGATAACTTACCAGCCGATGCTTTCTCGAGAGCCTTCTGTGCTTCAGTGACCACCAGCGCTTTGGTTGAACTACATAACTCTCTGTGCCACCCTGGGGTGACTAGGATGGTTGTTCATTTTGTCAGGACTAAGAATCTTCCTTTCTCTGTTGATGATGTGAAACGTGTGACATCTGCTTGCTCTGTCTGTGCGAAATGTAAACCGCGCTTCCATCGTCCACCCCAGGCTCAGCTCGTGAAAGCTGTACAGCCATTTGATCGAATTAGTATCGATTTCAAAGGTCCCTTGCCATCTACTACACGCAACCGTTATCTGCTGACGGTGGTAGATGAGTTTTCTCGCTTTCCATTTGCGTTCGCATGTTCAGATGTAACGTCTCGAACTGTCATCAACTGCCTCACACAGCTGTTTGCCATTTTCGGCATGCCCGCCTATGTGCACTCTGATCGGGGAGCAGCATTCATGTCGTCTGAGCTTCGACAGTTTCTGACTAACCATGGTGTAGCAACGAGTCGAACCACACCAACTCAAATTCCACACCTCACGAGCGTCTGTTCAGTGTCCAGAGACGCTCTTCAGTTGGATGTTCAATCCCATCATGGCTGACGACCCCCTGTCCAGTCCTTCTCAAGCGGCACGTCAGGCAGTCTAAGTATGAACCCCTTGTAGAGGAGGTGAGTCTGTTAGACGCTAATCCACAGTTTGCTCATGTTAGATTTGCTGATGGAAAGGAAACATCGGTATCACTGCACGATCTGGCACCGCCAGGCTCCATGCCTGTGACTCACACTGAGCCCTCTAGCGTAGAACGTGATACAGCTGAACCGATACAGAAAGTGCTGACCGAACCATCGAGTGTGCCTCATATCGATCATGACCCTGTAAAAGATTGTTCTGATGTTGTTACGAGCGACAGGAGTGCTCATCAGGGCGAGACACCGCCTCGTCGATCATTGCGTTCTTGACGACCGCCTTGTCGCCATAGTCCGTAGAAGCGTCATGTCTTAACTTACTGTAGTATGTATCTTTCAGTTGCGGAAGGGTTGTCGAACTCGACTAAGATACATGTCCACATCACTATGTTTAGGCTGTTCGGCGTTTTCTCCAAGGAGGGGAGAATGTTGTAAATATCAGTCATCTCCGAATGTGGAATGCCGATAAACTGCATGGCATGTCAGCATGAGTTATCTGCATGGTGCTAGGCTTGCATTGGTGCGCTAGTGCTTTGTCTTGGCTGCCTGTGGTTGATGGCAGTGCTGCTCGTCCCTGCATGTGTGAGTGCATTTGGCCTGCTTATTACCCTGGTAAATTCTCGCTTGTGTGTTTGCAGGAGCATGCGTGAATTTTGCCGAACAAAGCCAAGATGATGAAGCTCACATGATTCATGTTGGTATACAACAATAAGTATAGCTTACAGAAGCTCAAAAGTACTGCTAATAATGCAGTTTCCATGTATTCAGGCTGAAATAATGTCCTTCTCCATAAAAGATCCAGTACACCAGTCACTCAGAGAGGCGTGGGAATCCCCAGCTTGTACCCTTTCTAATGTTCACCATTGTTCGGCGTTGAAGAAGACTAAAAATTGTCACCAAATATGACACATACAATAATAACAGTCTTCGCAGTAATATGTCATGCACCTTAAAGGCACTTGCCTTGCCTCCGATGGTGGAGAACTGCATCGGAGACCCAAACGCATGGGCTGGATTCTTACTGAGCTCGAGCGGCTTGAGTTCCTAGTCAGGAAAACTGTCTTATTAAATCTAGACTACCACCTGACATTTGAATTAGCCCGTTTAGTTCAGCTGATAATATTATCGATTATTAACAATTGAACTGAATAAAATGTGGATAGCATGCGATCATATCTGCGTTTTGTGCACTAAGCCTTAAGACTAAGACTAGAAAATATAAAATGCTAAATAAGATGATCAGAATACCGGAAATACAGTGTACCTATCATCTTGGTGTTGGTAACAACTTTTGGAAAATGCCTAAAGTTCAGTTTCCACAAATAATTTTTGAAGTGCTGCGGCGAGGAGCATGATGATGAGTTGTTAAGATGTTCCCTGGCCTCTCCCCTCGAATCCGGAAATGTAAAAAACACTGAAGCTTATATATTCGGGCACAGCCCTTCATCAGAATCATGGAGTAAATATCAATAATTCTCAGTCCTAGTATAGCCAGACCTCGAATTGAGCTTCACACAAAAATGCCTTTTAGAATGAATCGTTAAAAATAAGATTGGATGTCGTGACAACAACCATATTGGTACCTCTAACCCAAAAGCAACGCCGACAATACGACAAACCCAGAGCAGCATTTGTGACAGTCCCCTCTATTATTTCAGCCAAACACCAGCCCCCGATTAACAGTGAAAAACTCGAGGTCTGGCTATACTAGGACTGAGAATTATTGATACTTACTCCATGATTCTGATGAAGGGCTGTGCCCGAATATATAATCTTCAGTGTTTTTTACATTTTCGGATTCGAGGGGAGAAGCCAGGGAACATCTTAACAACTCTTCCACAAATAATGACAAATTTGGCCGCCCCGAGATTTTGCCAATTTCTGCCGGTTTAAACCAGTAAAAACCGGCTGGCAGCAGAAACCCCTTTCAACTGGCAAAAATACCAACCCTGCACCAGCCATCTAAAATTCTCACACCACCAGCCATCTAAAATTCTCACACCACCAGCCCCCAAAAATTCACACCAATCTGCCAAATACCAGGGAGAAAAATGCACCCATTCCTACCCACACGATGCAATGCTACCTCTACGATTACTTAGTTAAGGACTTTTTATAAGGCCCCCTCCTTTGTCTTAATAACCATTCAGCCATTATTTGTTTAGCTTAAGTGTCACCTTCCTCGCACCAGTCTCGCAAATTCGCACCAGGTTGATAAAATTCACGCTACTTGGTCCTGTCTCCCAAGGGCACTCGCACCCACGAGGCCTCGTGGAAAATGCAATGGTTTGCACACTGGGTTATAGGTAGTCTTTCAAATTTGAGCACCGCAATAGTTTTTGAAAATCCACACCCCTAACTGACGGACATCAAACTAATGCATTAAAGACCAGTAATGGATGGGATACCTCACCAGGATGCCCAACAAAAACAAAACCGTACACCTACAGTAACCCAAGATAATAAAGTGGGCCTTCAGCCTGGCATGATATTTCCTTAGCAGTTCCTATTTTGAAAATAATTTGCAGAAAACATTGTTGATGTGGCTGTACCTATAGTTAGAATCTAGTTTTTTTTGCCATTAGTTTCTGAAATATGAGACTGCCGAGAATTAGTGGCTATGTAATCGATAGCTGGGAGCATAACACACAAACTGAATGTAAAATTACGACTCTGCAAGCAATAGTTCGCTCACACTATAAGAAAACTTCTGAGCCTAGTGTATACAGATTCAATTGCAGGGGGCTGTACCTTCCCTCCTATCTCAAAATCTATCATCCAGTGTTAAGTACGAAATACAGCATTACTTCAGCTTAGATTTGAATCAATACTTACTGCTTGAGTGGATATCCATGATGAGCACGACATAGCCTTGTCGCTGGAGTGCCCTAAACCCCAACACACACGATATCCATGATGATCTCATATAAAATGCAAATGACAAGCCAAGCTCCAACCAACCTCCCTCCTCTTGTTTTCTTCAACCCTCCCTTTTTCTGTAACACTTTAAGCAGGTCACCTTCCCTGTTCCCCCTCCCGGTTTGCTAATTTTCCCTCTCACCTTTACAGAATTATGGTGCCGCGGCGGGGGCGTGTGGTGCCGGACTGTCGGAGCTGCCGGAGTCGGTATCCGGCTCCGTGATGGTGCGTCGGGGTGAAGCAATTCCACACGATTCCAAACCATTATCCATCACCACAAATGCGCTTTCCTGTCTGCTGCGCAAGGCTGGAGATATCATCCATGGCGCAGGTTTGTGCGGCAATAAACACTTGGCTCACGGCGCTTAGAAAACTTTACCATGGAAAGAAAAACCTTCGTGAGGCATAAGCCCTGTTCCAGCTGTCAGTGGTCGCATCTATTAAATGGTCCCCATGCCAGGTTGCCGTATTCCAAATGTGGGCGCACCAGTGTCTTGTACAAAATCGGGAGTGTCGTCAAATCAATCTTGCGAAATTATCTTCTAATCAAACCCAGTATCTGGTTGCCTTTTTTGCTGCTGACGCTGCATGGTCGCGGAACTTCAATTCAGAGTCAACTTGAACACTGAGGTCCTTTTTAACCGTGGAGACCAGAAGATTTGTGGTGCCCATGTGGTATCCGTGATGGTTGTTGGGTCCTAGGTGGAGTGCTGTGCATTTGGTTTGGTTGAACGGAAGTTGCCAGGTTTCGGACCATTTCATTACCCTATCGATGTCTGCCTGGAGCACTTCTGATGGGGCCGGTCCGTTACTTGGTGCATATATTTTTGTGTCATCGGCAAAGATCTTGGTCTTAGCTCGGACTATGTCGGGAAGATTGTTAATATATATGAGGAACAATACTGGGTGCAGCACAGACCCCTGCGGGATGCCACTGGCCACTGGTGACCATCCAGATGTGTCTCTGCCCACTACAACTCTCTGTTCACGATCTGTCAGGAAACTACGGATCCAGGCCAGAAGCTTCCCCTGTACACCGTAGCCCCGCAGCTTGCAGATGAGTCGTGTGTGGCACAGTGTCAAACGCCTTGCGAAAGTCTAAGTAGACACTGTCCACGGGCTGGCCATCTTCCAAGTACCAGGTCCAGTCGTCGATAACCTCGAGAAGCTGGGTGTCACAAGACCTGCCTGGGCGAAAGCCATGTTGGGATTTTGAGAAAAGATTGTTTGAGGACATATGGGGCACCAGTTGGTCACGATTCATAGACTCTAGCACTCTGCAAGCTACAGATGTCAGACTAATAGGTCTGTAGTTTCCCAGTGACTGTCCCCTTTCTTAAAGGGAATGTGGCACCTTGGTCGAATCCTGGAATTTAGTGCAATTAGGCGTACTTTTAGCCGAAAATAATGAAACCACTCTTGATTTCTCTGAGAAATGTACAATAAGCTCAGTATTTTGATTTTTAAAATACTCCTCTAGAAAAAGAAATAAATATCAGCCTGTGGATGATGTCACGATCTGACAACCACTACCATACCTACTTGAAACGCTTCAAGGGCTTCGATTGGCTGATGCTCAACGTGACGTCAGCATATGTCGTCACACCAGCAGCTCACAACAATGGCCGCCCGGCGACGGGCTGATGAGGGTGTTGGTGTCAGGTAGGTTTTAGCCTTTTTTCTATGGAAATATCGAGTTCCAAGACAAATGGCATATGGAGTACCGGGTTTTCCGACTTGCTTTACAACTTGGCTATCTCAGTTAAAATCACGTTATGAAGGTGCCACATTCCCTTTAAAGATGGGTACCACAGATCCCCGCTTCCACACTTTGGGAAGTGTACCTGTGTCCAGGGATCGACGGAATAGCGCTGCCAGAGGTGCAGACAGCTGGAAAGCTGCCTCTCTCATAACCTGCGGGTGTAGGTAGTCGGGTCCCGGGGAGCCAGTTGGCTTCAGACAGAGGAGTTTCTTACAGACCAGTTCGGATGTAATAACAATGTTCTGCAGAGGCGGGCCACAGAATCTGTCTTCAAATGGTGGGAGGAAAGCAAGATTCTCAATGGTGCACACAGATGAAAAATAATTGTTGAGGAGGTTGGCTTTGTCGACATCGGCACTGTGTATGCGGCCTTGGCTGTCAATGAGGTCATCCACCCTCGACTTTGTTTTGAGTCTAGAGTGGACATGATGCACTTGTGCCACACACAAGTGCAGGTCCCTTAATTTTGTCTAAGTGCAAGGGGCAGAAATCAACGTTTTTTCACAAAATTTTTTTTGTGTTAGGTAGGTTAGGAGTCACCCAGTCTGTCTGCAACCAGAAGGTGGAAGGTTTCACTGAGTTCTTGTTGGGGCAGTGTCAGGGTATACCCTGGGTAGACCTACTGGTTTGTGGCAGCTTAGGACCTTGGGGCATAAACTGATACTGGGGTAACACTCAGGGTGGCAACACTGATACATTGGGGCAGACACTGAAGTACCTGAAAGAAAAGATAGAGAGAATAAATAGTGGTTATTGTTTTTAGTGGGAAATCCATGCCCCAGTCAAAGAAAAGTCTGCCACATTAACCAAATCTATGCCCCAATTGGGGCAGGATTTGAGCTGCCCTTAACACATTGTTGAGAAGCCTACCACATTCCAGACTGTGGGATTGCCACATCAATGGCTTAGTTTCTAGGGACAAAACTGGATTTGGAGGGATTGTTGACCAGGATACGCCACAGACTCATTAATTTTTCAAAGTGCTATTTCCCCAGAATTTACATGCGCATTGACATGGGTCTGAGCTGCCTTTGCTTTGATGGGGGGAGGGTGGAGGAAAGGTACTCGCCCCTTCTAAAACCTTCAGAACCACACTAGATAGCATAAAAGGATAAATGATGTTGGATAACCCTCCTAAATCTCTATAGAAATCAATAGAACTATTTTTTGGCAGGTTGCTAGAGATTAAGCCATGTCACCATAGTGATAACATATAAATGAAGGTTTTCAGTCATTACATCTGAAAAAGTAAAGATAAAGCAAATTAATATAGACCATTTGAATCATCACTTTAAGCCAAATTGATATATATATATATATATATATATATTATGAAATATATATATATATATATGTATATATATATTTGTGTGTGTATTTCATAATGATATATAAGATACTATATTATATTATATTATATATATATATACACATATATAAGGTGAGTGAATATATATTAAGGCATGCCACCATAGTGATAACATCTAAATAAAGGTTTTCAGTCATTACATCTGAAAAAGTAAAGATAAAGCAAAATAATATAGACCATTTGAATCATCACATTAAGCCAAATTGAAAATATATATATATATATATATATATATATATATATATATATATATATATATATATATATATATATATATATTTCAGATGTAATGACTGATAAACCTTCATTTAGATGTTATCACTATGGTGGCATGCCTTTAATATATATTCACTCACCTTATATATGTATATATATATATATATACATATAATTTATTATCTTATATATTATTATATTTTTTATATCTTTGTTGGCCCATTATGTGATGAATCTCAATCAGATAGGTTCACTCTATTCTGACTTATGCTAAATATCTTATTTTTTGTGGGTCACTTGGCTTGCACTGGTGACCTGATCTGAGATGACCCAACCTTAAAATGTTGGTTTAACACGTGCCCCGCTGGGGGCGAAATTCCCCCCTCCTGGTTTTCTCCAGATAACCCAAAACGAAGAAACGCAGAACAACGAAACTTACAGTACCTTATCTCTGATCAATTTTACACATCTGACCAAATTTTTTAGTTAAGGTCATGTCAGGTCAAGGAGCTATTCAAGGTCAAGTGACCCGACCTCAAAACCTAAAATCACGTTTGAAGCGGCGCCCAGGGAACATCAGCGAACCGATCAGTTTGAAACTTCTACAATATGATAAGGTCATTAGGGTCTACAAATCTGCTATCTCGGAATTTCGATATTGTTGACCTAAGGTGGGGTCAATGTTTTGGTCACCCCATTATAAGTCTATGGTGAAAGATAGAATGGGCTTTTTTTTAGTAAATACTGGATAGATAAAGCTGAAAATCCTCAAACCGTCTATTCTTACCACGATCTTGACCATAAAGTTGAGTTTTTGAGCATCTGACCTCTCAAGGGTCATATCAGGTCACGTGAGCAAAGAGTGATGGTTTTGTCAATAACTTCTCATTGAATCGAGATAAAGCTCCCATTTTGCTTGTATTGTGCTTATATTGTGACGGGGAGTCGATTGATATGCAACATGGCCATACCAGGTCACTCTGTGACCCTGACCTAGCTCGAGGTCAGGTCATTTTCACTATTTGACCTAGCAAGGTCATATTATACATCATTCGATTCGCCACGATGAGAGGAATCCAATGATCCATAAATATTTTCTCTAACTCCCCTGAGGGCAGATCTAGAGAAATAAACGTACACTGCTCTATTGCAAGCGTATGGAACCTTCTTTGACCTATGCTGACCTCAATATTGACCTGACATAAAAATTATTCGTATAAAATCTCTTCGTCTTGTCAAGAGCTTTCGAACGACGCCCGTAATTTTCCTTTAGCTTTCGTGGGGAACGAGATACGGAGGGGGCGAAAAACGCCCCCAGCGGGCGCGTCATGCCAAGGACCCCAACGGGGCGCATGTTAACTTGTAATAATGATGAGGGAAAAGGTCTACCAAATACTGTGTCCCGTAGCGACGCCGTTTTTATTCTATGTCCAAAAACCCAAGGGGGTGGGTACCTGCCCCCGTCATTGTGTGTGGTAAGCATAGACTGTGATAATCTGGGCTCCATAGAAAAGATGTTCGGACTGCTGATGGAGTCCACCGAGTGCTATTTTCCGCCGGAGACCCGGGGCCCAGACACGGCACTAGTGTTTGGGCAGCACACCAGTGTTCGTAAATCTTGGCACCCATCGCTGTGATGTCTTTGTGTAGATTACTGGCTGAGCTGATCGTCTTTTTTCTCTCGCTCCCTTCAAACATGTGTAATGTGTGTGCCACGCAACCTAAGACAACAGTCCACCTTCAAATAGTTTGCACCACGCTGTAAATATTTTTTTTAATAAAGTGCTGGTGTCATGTTGTCTCATTCTCGATGCCATTTTCTGTCTCTGCAGTTGAAATATTTGTGGCAGAGGCAAATGTAACGACTGGTGCCCCCTCCCCCCATCGAGCCTCGGCCCCCCTTAAAATGGTCACGGTGCTCCTCTGAAGGGTCTATGGCGCCCCTTGAAATGTCGCTCCCCCTGGCATGCGAAAATCGGCGCCCCGCGATAGGATTTGGTGCTTACTTGCCGGCCAAAAGTGGAGCCCCCTTGGTCCGGATTGCGCCTCGCGACAGTGTGCCCCCCCTCTTCCCCTGATCGGTGATTCTGGATACGTATATGAGAAATAATGATTTTGTATATGAATTTCCGGCTATGGCACTTACCGGGCTCACTGACATTGGCAGACCTACTCGGAGAGATGCCGACTGTAGATATGTCAAGAATAGTAAGCTTCCTGGACGACGCGGGTTTTAAGGTTATGTACTCGCCCACATAACACTCGAGTAAGTTAGGACAAGCTCTGGGGCAGGACCGGTAATAGGCGGGAAATGCCCCAGAGCCCGACACGATATTAAAGGTAGGGGATGTTAATGAGTGAACTGTTATATTTATAGACCTCGCTGGCAACTTGTGTATCTTCTCATCTTCACGAAACCGTACCTTTTCTACCAACTGACACTATGCCAAGCACCCTAGTCAAAGACAAACTGCGCCAGACTCACTTCACGTTATGGGCTCAAAATGACCGAGGCCGTCGACGCGCCCAAAAACACCACCAATGATGATGATGATGATGATGCAGAAATTGACATGCGGGTCCGTCCCTTGTTTCATAAAGGCGAAATATGATAACGTTATTATATTGACCATGCACTGCGACGTCATTCTCATTGAATGCAATGGTTCTAGTGTCTTATTGTGGTTTTTGTGATGAAAGCTTACGAGTTGAAAATAAGACAACTCGTAGGTGCTGCATCGCAAATGTGAATCACGAAAAGTTCTTCCCTTCACAACAGGTATACACATCAATTTTCCATCCATAATATTTTTACAGAAACCTTCATTGACTCTGACGATAAATGTTCTTTGCAAGGTCAAAAATGCGTCAAAATGAAATCTAAAAACCACATCTGTTATTAACAGTCCATAAATACATTTTAATCAAATCTCACGAGACAACACTGCCATCAGTGCTCATCAAACCAAATGCGTATATCACACAACAAATGCAAAGCGTCCGTGACGTAAGTTCAGTTCAGTCAGGTCAACGTTGACGTTAGCCTCAACTTTTCGAACGGTGGAAAGAACGGCGAATTTCCATAGAGGTAGGGTCGATATCAATTTGTAACCCAGCCGGTGGAAAGAAGACGCACACTGAAGCCCTTCTGAGTTCTGTAGACAAGAATAACCCTTGGCCAATGCAAAAGGTGGCATTATCTTTATTTTCCGCGCCATGTATGCTCCACTAGGTAGAACGCTCCGCTTTCAAAACACGACAACCGCTATTTTCAAGGGCTTTGCCACGCTATTACTATGTGATGACGTAAATAGAACCAGGTGCTGGTCAAGTCGCCGTTCAGAAAGCACAGGAAATTTGGAACGTTGGTTTTCTAATGACTGTAGTATAAAGATTTTGGGCACCGTGGCAATGAAACCTGGCTTTTTATAGATATTTGATTGGGAAATAATTCAAGGAATACAAATTGTACAATTCCATCGCACCCGCTGCTCCTAACCTAGACAAATTATCATACTGGTGTATCGAGAGTGGCTCAGGTAAATTCGACAACAACCCTTTCTGGTATCGGCTAGACTTCTTTGTTCGTCGTGGCTAGCCCGTGGGTCGGGAGATAGCCATTACATAATTACTATACTGGGAGTGTATTTGGCTTCCTTGAAACAATTTCAATCTTATCCATGTCGTCGCCTCCAATATGGCCTTCCGTCCCGTTTTGTAGATCCTTGGAAATCGGTACGCTTCCCCAAGAGTTGGAGCTGGGACCATTTGAACCAGTATCCACGAAGGCAGAGAAAGTCACCATTCAGGAACATTTGTGTATCAGATGCATCTGTCACCAGGAAACGACCAACCTACCAGTTTGGCGTCTGTGGGTTGCAAATCTTTATTACATGTATGCAGAGTTATTTAAGCTTTGGTCCTTGGCCCCTAGTGCACGTCTTAAAAACCAATTGTGTCCCAAAATTTCTTCTACCCCAGCAGGCCAGGCAACCCCTAGCTGCTTGAAGTTCCGAATATTTGGACTGGGTACTCGGAAGATGGTTAACCCGGGGATAGTGTTTACTTAGACTTACGTAGTGTCTCAAAATACGTTTTGCACTTAGGAGTGGAGGCGAAAATTCATGGCAAAATGTCTAGTGGGTGACTGAAAAATCAAAACTCATATGGAGCAGTTGGAAAGAAAAATGTATGCATTTGACTAGACCTCATTATTTACCTCAGTTATTGTTCTGCTTTCAGTTTATGCTACCATGTATTGTTCTTTGGAAAGGCAAGGATGATTCATAGGCGGATCCAGGGGACAAGGGAGGGTGGGACACTTGCCTCCCGATCGACCCCTAGCCCGCCCCCCCCTGAAATCTCGATGGCGCTCCCCGTCCATTTGAGATGTCGCTTCCCATCCCCCCTGGATGCGAGTATCGGCGCCCCCACTATAGGATTTGGGGCCCACCTGATGGGTGTTTTTCATTCAAAAGGGGCGCCCCTCCCCCGACCATGTGCCCCCTCCCGGATCGGCAATCCTGAATCCGCCTATGAAATGAGTTTGATATTCGATATTACCGCCATTCACCTATATTTCACTTTTCTATCGTATATACGGCCCGACGTTTTTATTTTCTGTACTGTAAATTTATACGAGCGATAGTCACTGGATCAAAGTAATTATGCGTGCGTGAGAGTGGAGATGCTTACGATAGAATTGTCGTAGGTAGGTGTAGGTGTTACTGGTCAAATATTTTGGTTGCCATTTATATTTACTGCTTTTGGCTAGTTTGTTTGTACGCTCACAATGAATAGGCACTGGATATTTTGTAATAGCCTCTATGTTTCAGAGCTAAGTGGCTCAAATATGATAGTTCACAAACTTTCATGTATTTCGGTTCGATTGAAATGCAGACAGCTGTTTGTCACAGCAGCCTACTCCACCATAAGTCAAGTATGTATCATGAGTTGGTATCCCGGGGGATTCCTGGCGTGTCTTCTTTGCGGGGACTGCCGATGTAGAAATGGTGCACACACCCCACACCCACACCGTGTGTTGGATGGCATCAAATATATATATATATATATATATATATATATATATATATATATATATATATATATATATATATATATATATATAGTCTCTGCAGTGCATTCGGTGTCTGTAGAAGTGAGGTTTTGTGAAATACTTGTTTCGTGCAATTAACAGTAATTGGCAATTGCACATTACTTTGCAATTACAAGTAATTGGCACCACTGATTGCCTATTCATCAAACTACTCATGATTGGTTGCGAATGTTACAGCTTAATATTTTACCTTTGACGTCTGAAGCATTTGCTTGTTGAGCTAAAAGTATGTATTTTCAGGGAACCAACTGGAGCTCTATCTCTGGTCTTCCGGTCGTTCACAACCATGGATATGTTTGTGAGCTCCCAAAGGGCCATAGCTTCCCTATGGCCAAATTCAACATCATCTTCGACATGTTGGTCGGTGATGGTCTTGTCAATCCTTCCAAGCAGGTATGGCATTCGATTTGTGTTCTCCGTTCTCGTTGTCATCTGTTTGTTCGTCTGTCGTTGATGCCAATTCTGAGATTTTGGGATGTTAGTGTTTTAGCCCTCTCTCATGTGTAAACATCAAACGATCATCATCAATTAGTTTCATGATACAGAGTAACTGAGTATGATCTGGGTGCCCGGTGTGGAGTATTGGATTGCAGGCGTCACCTTTCCGCAGCTGGTGCGGCCGGACCGGATATCTCGCAAAGGCGCCTGCTCAGTACACTCGGAGGAATACGTCAGCAAGTTCTTCGCCGGTCAAACCTCTCCTCAAGAACAGAAGGCCACTGGCTTCAAGTGGTCTCCTGGGCTTGTCTCTCGGGTACGATATGAAACAGGTGAGAGATTAGATATCGTCAGGTGACGTTAAAACCAATCGCTGAACAATACTGGACATCTTACCTGTGACTGTGTTCTGTTTGGTAATGCTGTGTCTCACAAGATCCAGCGAGGAAACACATTGACGATGCAGAGCCTCGAAGCACACCCAGCGAATATGTAGCATTATATCATAGATCCAAGATATCGCCAAGAAATAATCATTTTTATCTGACAACTAAAATGATCCTCGGAATCCCTCAATGCCTTTAAAACGATCGAAATATATATGTATTTTTACGCTGCAAAGCAGGTGTAGCGTGACCGAAAGCGGAATGTGTCGCAGAATGTGAAAAGTGAGATTTTCAGTATTAGATTAAGCCATAGGCAACAGCTATGTTTATTATGCTTGTGCTATCAAGAACGATATCGATGACTCAACTCAACTTAACGCCCCTCTTAAATTCGGACGTTCCGTCGTCACTGGCATTAACCATACCGTGAGTTACGATGGTACAGCTCCATAGTGACACCTAGTGTCATGTTTCGGAAGTGAGAAGTAGTATATTTAGTGCGAAAGCCATATTTTTTATTACTTTACCTAAAGGAACATTTCCAAAGGTCAAAATTTTTACGAGAATTTAAAAATTTCACTGTACTGCGGGTCAAGGTCACCGTTCAAAAACTAGGTCACGAGGTCATGACGTTAATTTTGCAGAAATATAAAAATCGAAGATAGCCAAATTGAAATATGCTAAATGGTGAAAAATGTAAAATGTAACAATCATTAAAATTAAAGATGCAAATGGTGAAAATGTAAAATCGTAACAATCATTAAACAAATGGCAGAACTAAAGGCTTTCAAAACAATGCCTACATGGTGACCCCCGAAAATGCCGGAGGCTATATCTGCCATAGCAAATTTTCAAATAATTTTTGACTCCATGACTAGATTCTACACCTTTGAAAACCCCTTGACACCAATTTAGGAGAGAATCAAAAATAGAAGGGTTTTATTTTACGAAATTTTTGGTCGATTTATGGTGGAATGACTCCTATGGGGATTATCAGGAAAACCAGATCAGGGACAGGACAACAGTGTAACAGGGATCCCATGCATACCATATTCTCGATTTAATTTCGAAAGGCCTCCAATTGTAGCAGATCTACTAACGTTGCTTCGAAGGTTTTAGAATATCCCCTACGAAGTTCTTGTCAGGGTTCCGGATCTCAACGAATGTAGTGTACCACATCTGGCATTGGAAGTTTCCCGACTCGTAGCAGGTAACTAAAGAGTGGGGGTTAGGAATATGAGCACTGGCCCCGGTTGTGGGTGTGAGGGCGGTGGTACGGGACTGCCCCCAGTATAGCACTGGGGTGATATAGCACTGGCCCAGTTGTGGGTGTGAGGGCGGTGGTACGGGACTGCCGCCAGTAGAGCACTGGGGTGATATAGCACTGGCCCAGTTGTGGGTGTGAGGGCGGTGGTACGGGACTGCCGCCAGTATAGCACTGGGGTAATATAGCACTGGCCCAGTTGTGGGTGTGAGGGCGGTGGTACGGGACTGCCGCCAGTATAGCACTGGGGTGATATAGCACTGGCCCAGTTGTGGGTGTGAGGGCGGTGGTACGGGACTGCCGCCAGTATAGCACTGGGGTGATATAGCACTGGCCTAGTTGTGGGTGTGAGGGCGGTGGTACGGGACTGCCGCCAGTATAGCACTGGGGTGATATAGCACTGGCCCAGTTGTGGGTGTGAGGGCGGTGGTACGGGACTGCCGCCAGTATAGCACTGGGGTGATATAGCACTGGCCTAGTTGTGGGTGTGAGGGCGGTGGTACGGGACTGCCGCCAGTATAGCACTGGGGTGATATAGCACTGGCCCAGTTGTGGGTGTGAGGGCGGTGGTACGGGACTGCCGCCAGTATAGCACTGGGGTGATATAGCACCGGCCCAGTTGTGGGTGTGAGGGCGGTGGTACGGGACTGCCGCCAGTATAGCACTGGGGTGATATAGCACCGGCCCAGTTGTGGGTGTGAGGGCGGTGGTACGGGACTGCCGCCAGTATAGCACTGGGGTGATATAGCACTGGCCCAGTTGTGGGTGTGAGGGCGGTGGTACGGGACTGCCGCAGGAGGCACGCTGCTGGCGGCCCGGCTGGCGCTGGAGCGGGGTCTAGCCTGCAGCACGGCGGGGGCACCCACCACGCGTTCCGCGACCGCGGCTCTGGCTACTGCCTGCTGAACGACCTGGCCGTCACCGCCCGACACCTGGTGGAGGAGGCCGGCAGCAGGGTGCTCATCGTCGACCTGGACGTACACCAGGTAACTGCAACCGCTCAGCTGGCTACGTACACCAGGTAACTGCAACCGCTCAGCTAGCGAGTAGCCGCTTCCAATGCGTTACAGAAGATGTGCCACCTTTTCAGTGTAATTTGAACTAAGATGGATGGGTCATTCCATGACATATTGGCACGCGGACTGGGCAAATTTACACCCTTGTGTCAGGGATTTCGACGAAGCCGTATCTCTTGAGTCATCGACATCCCCTGAAGAAGCCTCATTTCCAGTTGTGGCTGATTAGTAGTTTCGAAATTAGAACCACTCCCGATTCTACAATATTAGCGTTCAGTGATCTTTTTTTAAAACGTTTCTTCCCATAAAGACACGCGGTATACACTTTTATATATATATATATATATATATATATATATATATATATATATATATATATATATGTATATATATATATATATAATTTGTTCGAATAAAGTCCTCCAAAAATAGTTGTATGAGTACCAAAATTACATTTTCCTATTGCATATAGTTTTGTTCGAATACAAGATTAAACCTCATTTTTACTTGTTCGATTTCGTAAATGACTACAGACACGTGCACATTCAGAAAATTATTATTTAGCTCTTTGTTTATCGTGGTTTCATGAGTAGTAGTTATGCATACCATAGACGGATCCATGATTGCCGACGGGAGGGGGGGCACATTTCCGGAAGGTGCCATGTAGACCAGGGGATGCCACTTACGGCCCGTCAAAAACTATGAGGTGGCCGCCAAATCTTATCGGTGTGCGCCGATTTTCGCATCCTGGGAGGGGGAAGTGACATTTCAGAGGGGCGCCATCAACCTTTCATGGGGGGCCATTTCAAGGGGCGCCGAGGGTCGATCGGAGGTTACCTGCTCCCCTCTTTTCCCCCTGGACCCACCTATAATGCATACCCAATGACCGCTCGTTATTTGAGGTGAATCGTTGGCGGAACAAGATGGACTGAGTGAGTATATATAGTGCACAATGATTTGATACTGCCGAAATATTATATACAGGAAAACGCCAAGCATATAAAAATGTATCCGCGAAAAGGTAGACAGCTGCCTAATGTAATTCTATACAGATTTTGTGGATTGGCCGGCGGCTTTCATTTTCAAACCGCTAGTCAAAGAGGCTGAAAAAGATCGCAAGCAGTTCAGGGATGCCCATAACCCGGGAGACAAGTTGAGTAGATTGTCTAGACACGGAATCGGGCTGTCAAAGTATCATGGAATGCACCAGCTGTCTTGTAATGTTGAACATACCAAAAGTACTTGGTTTGTCCAAAATGTTACGTTTTATAAATTTGTTCTGAGCAAAGCTCTGTGCCCCCATTCTCTGCTCTGTAGTAAACCAACACGCCTGAATGCGCCACACAATTGGAGGGGTGCTGAAAGCCTCTAAAAATTGAATATTGTTTGGAAAACGGTGAGTTTTGGATCAATAAAATATGAACCCTTGGGCTTTTGTTACGTTGTACAGAAAACGGTTTGATGGTTTCAGTCCGGGAAGGGCATCGCTTTTCCTTTAACCCTTGCCCGGTGGGGGTGTTTGAACACCCCCGTCGGGTTTTCCTGACGGCACGAAAAACGACGGCGCGAAGTGTCACTGTGCTTGGCACACCTTATTATTTACCAATTCCGTAACTTTTCCCAAAATTGTAAGGTTGGGTCATCTCCGGTTAAGGTCACCAGTTCTGGTCAAGTGACCTCATCTCCAAAAATGTTTAAGGTGGCATAAGTAAGAAATGGGTGAATCTTTTAATTGAAACTTATACCACATAATGGGCCCACCGAGTCTACAACATATTTTCCGGGATTTTCCATATCGATGACCTAAGGGCAAGTACGGACCATGACCTCTCTATTGGAAATACATGGGAAAACATGCATTAGGCTGTATTTTTGTAGATACAGCTGAGAATACCTTCATATTCTCCAAATCGTAGTATCCTGGGTATCTTTCCAGGTTCATGTTGCAATTTTGACCTGTGACCTCTGAGAGGTCATCTGGGACTACTTAAGCAGCTTTCAGACGTGAGTTAATAACTGCATGAAATGATGATGCAGCTTTATTTTGATATCACTGCGTTTGGAATTCTATTGTGAGTCGATGGATATGCATATTAACTATGCCAGGTTAACAAGTGACCTTGACCTGACCTGAGGTCAGGTAATTTTTGTATTTTGACTTTGTGTGGCCATATTATACATTATTCGATTCACCGTGGAGAACCACGGAGAAACAGGGCGCGCAGCGCCGCCGTACTTGGTATACCTTTTCTCTGATCATTTTTACAACTTTTGTCAAAATTTTGAGGTTATCTTTTCTCAGGTCAGGTCACCAGTACAGGTCAAGTGACCTGACCTAAAAAATGTTTGAGATAGCAAAGTCGGAACAGGGTGAACTTACCCGATTGAAACTCATACCACGTAATGGGCCTTCCGAATTCTCTAAAACATGTTGCGGTATTTTTATATCGATGCCGTAAGGTCTGGTACGGGCCTTCACCTCTTCATTGAAAACACATGGGAAAAGGTATTTCTAACTAAATAACTTCGCAATGGATGGTGATAGGGTGTTTATCTTACCTTCATTAGATTGGCCTGGCCTTGTCTTTGCGGTTCTAATGATATGCATTTTGACCTAATTTGACCTTGACCTAATATCAGTTCAAATGGCATATTTGACCTGATTTGACCTAGCAAGGTCGTTATAAATCATTTGATTCGGCTTGCTGCGAGGATTACAATGGATTAAATTGTTTTGCTGTTTTGTTCTTTCTTTGCTTCTTCAGATGTAATGACCGAAAACCTTCATTTACATGTTATCCCTATGACGGCATGTTTTGATCTCTAGTGACCTTAAATGTGAACTGACAACAAATGGCTCAAATATTTTCGATGGAGAAGTTGATGGGCTACCCAACGCCGTTTTCCGTACCTAGCGTGGTTCTCGAGACCTTAGGGGGCGGGTACCCGCCCCCGCCCCCGCCCCCCCGTCAAAGCGAAGGTGGCTCAGACCCCGTCAATGCGCGTGTTAACTTTGTAGTTAATTTCACCGTCGGGCTCTCACTTTGAAGAGTTCCCTTGCCATGAACTTCCTTTTAACCTTTTTTACAATCGACTTAGCAACACACCCTAAGGATTTATTAGCTGGAAAATACCCTCCTTGCCAAAGTAACGCCTATTGTTTTCCTCACATCTCGTCCCATAAGCTACCATTCAAAAGGAGATCGGCGCGCGGCCCGCTATGGGCCACAGCTGCGACAGAAGGGCTTGCTGTGGCGGTGTTGTACTGCTACCACTGGCCTCCGCCCGCTCTCCAGGGTGATGGCACGGCCGCCATATTCTCCGGCGACGACCGGGTGTTCACCTTCTCCATGCACTGTCAGAAGAATTTCCCGCTGCGCAAGCAAACCTCCGACCTGGACGTGGGCCTCGACCTGCACACCGGCGACGCCGCCTATATGGCAGCGCTCCGGCAGCATCTGGCAGCGCTGCTGCAGCTCTTCCGGCCGGACCTGGTGCTGTACGACGCCGGCGTGGACCCCCACGTAGATGACGTCCTGGGCAAGCTGAACTTGACCGACTCAGGTGGGTAGTGGTCCGTTTAGTCTATGAAAAAGCATCGTCCAAAGGGCAAACGCTAAAAAATGCACATGGACTTATCTCCTCAGATCATTTTCAAAGCTTAGTTTAGTGAAGAAAAGTTAAAAAGCAGAACTCCGGTAGGAATATCTGGCATCTGAACTATAGAGTTATATGCAAAGAGTGGCCATAGCAACGGCTTTCTCTGCGTTGCCATGTTATAACCGTAAGCTTCGTCAGCTGTTGATCGTGGAGGGGCCGGAAATTCGATGCGTTGAACGGAATGGAAAAATGCGGGTTTTTTACTTAAACGGGGCTTAATGGAATGAGGCTATCTTGGATTTCAAAATTGGCTTCAAGTTCATCGGTAATGTTTTTTCTTCTAAAAATAACTAGGTACCCAGGAATTGTGACAATGGGAACTGTGAATAACCCCCTTTATTCCGAGAGCATTACTAGACATGAATATCTGAGCCTTCACGTTACAGTCAGTGAATTAAAAAAAATCGGAAGAAGCTAGGCTACTTATTTAGAGATAAAAATGCCCAATTTACGCTTGTCACAACTATTAGTGTCACTTGCTTGATGTTTGGCAAATTAAAGAGCGGAAAGCATAACCACTGCTGTGCCTAGTGCCGATCCAGGGTTATTCTTGTTTAACAATATACCTGCGTTAAGGGTTTTAAAAGGGTATGGCGGAATTTGGGCTTGTGAGGGGCCTTTTGTCGGCCGGCGTCTTCAAATTAAAGTGCCAACCGTATATTCTTTTATCGGTCAAATGTTACGTCTGCGAAGGCCACCTTATTTCGTCACCCGCTGGAAGCTTTGGGAAGAACGTTAGGACAGGGTCATGAAATGCTTCCAACTGGTAAGACTAATGAATGAAAACAAAAGTAGTCATAGCTACCCTAAGCAGGATTGGCATTGCCCACTACCTGCTGCCTTGGTTTTTGTTTTTTTAGTGGGTTTTTTAATGGATAAAACCCACCTGGGTTTTTCCATAATTCATTTTCTAGATGCCCCTGAGTAAAAATTTTGTCTTCTTTGCTATTCACATTACTTTTAAAGCTACTAAGCGTTGGTATTTGTAGAATATGCTAAAAGTTTGGCAGAATTGGTACCATATGGCACCTCATACAACCCGCTGGAAAAGTTCACTTGGAAATTCTTGCCTTCCTTACCAGAAACTTCATTCCTAAAAATCCACATGTCGTCCAAATTGTGCCATGTCGTCCACATTGTGCAACACAAAATTCTATCATTTTTCGCCTCAGGTAAAAAGTCGCTGGATAATACCAGTCCAATACTGTCTCTGAATATGACGTTAGTTGTTCTGTATCATGCAGTTGTTTCCAGAATCCAACCTATATATATCTTATTTCATTTACAAACATCTCTGCAGAGTCAAAATATGCCAAAGTAGCAATGCAGTCCCAGATTGTGACTCTGTCTGACTTTGACCTGAGACAGATGAATAGTTTCTTTAACCAGCTCATGGAACCTCTAAGGCTTGTGGTGGTGGAGTCCATCGTGCTGTACTCCAGGCGCGCAGCCAAGGTGGAGCGACCGCCCCTCCCCTTGGCGGAGCTTAAACACTGTAAAGAGCTTGCCGCACGGCCTCCCGTCGTTTCCTGATTTATGTTTCCCGAGTTGATTATAAGAAGACGGACACCATCACAATGTTTGTCTCGGAGAGTCTTAATAGCAAGTCTCAGGGGCCCAGGCGTTGGTCTGGCAGGGCCCCCAAAATTTTGAATGGGGAGCCCCAGATTCGGCTTTCGGGACACCAGAGTTTAACTCTGGGCCCCCGACTTGGTCTCTGGAGCAGCCCCAAAAGTTTTCCCGGGGCTTCCAGAGATGGTCTCGACCCCAAGAGTTTGTCACGGGGCGAGGGGGCGCCCAGAGCTGGTATTTGAGGGCCCCCAGAGATGGTCTCGGCGGGCCCAAGAGTCTGACTTGGGGGATCCGAAAAGTTTTCTCGGGGAGCCCAGGGCTGCTCTCGGATTGCCTGTAAGAATTCGTCTCGGGGCCTCAGAGTTGGTATCCAAGGCCTTCGAGGGTTTGTCTCGGCGGCCCATATAGTTGGTCTCGAACCTGGCTGAAAGATGGTTTCGGGAGTCCCTCGATTCGGTCCTTGAGGCCCCCAGAGTTGGTTTCAGGGGGCCCCAAGAATTGTTCTTGGGGCCCCCAGAGCTGGTCGCGGGGATCACAAGACTCTTTCTCTGGCGACTCAAGAGTTTTTGTTCTGGGGGAGGGGAGGTTTTGTCTCAAGGCGCCGGCCAATTGTTCTCAGATTGCCCAAAGAATTCGTGTTGGGGGCACCTGAGAGATGGTCCGTGGGTCACAAGAAAAATAATAAAAAGCATACCATGCTTCATTTAGCTAGATAGGCAAAGAAACAAGGAAGGTAGGTAAAAACGGTAAATGAAAGTCACATGGACCACACCGATTCACTCCACGATCTTATCAGCCACCGCTGACGTTCTTTTTATTTTCATCAGCGATCTTTGCACTTGGGGCCCCGTGCAGTGCCCCCGAGCCTATGGCCACGCCCCTTCCACTTGAGCAAATAATGGATACGCCCCTGCTATGCTCCAGAGTTGTGCGACTCGCGTGTCGGAGTCGGAGTTTAACTCAAATTCCGACTCGCTCGACTTTGAGTTGAGTTGAGTTGAGTCGACAAAATTAGACAGGTGAGTTTATTTGAGTTGAGTCGGTTCACACCAGGTCAATGAGTTGAGTTGAGTTGTGAAGACAGCGAGTCAAATGAGTTGACGACAAAAGTTGACTCAGTATGTAAATATGTTGAATAAGTTTGAATTTGCCTACCTTTTGGAAACCTCCTTTGAATACCTTTTCCTCCAGTGATTCAATTGTTTTAATCAAAGTTTTAATTTGTTTCAATATATCAAATTAATTATACGGTTCAATTGCTTCTTTTAAAGGCCCATTCGGATTCGGTCTGAAGAGATCCCTATGCACAAATAATACATGTACTCGAAAAATTAAACAGGCTCCTATCCCTGGCCTTGTCTTAAACATTTTAAGAGGTGGAATACACTGCGAAATGCATTTCAAATATCTCAAAAACTCCTCATCATCAATATCCAGTATTACTTCTTTTCAACCACCACTCACAGTTAGTTGATACGCTCAAACGTTCCACCACCACTCCAATATAAAAGAATAAGCACAAGCAAGAGAGTGCGCCATTACTGTCTTTGAAGAACAAATTTAGTCAAGAATAGGCTCAAGCTAAAGTAACTTCAGGGCAAAACATTGTAGAAGTCACGTGATAATTAATAAAGTGATATGAATATTTCTAAACTACATATGAAATTGTTTCTTTTGTCTTAAATGCGCCGTCTGCAGCTACTGCTTTAATTTTACTTAATAAACGCTGTTCTTACTGTTAGCATGGAAAAAGTTTGAACTCTGATTTGACAAAATATTGAAATACCATTATTGCGCGAATCAGACGAATTATTTCTTGCTACTGGTTGTGTCTGATCGTCGTCCGTATTTTATTTGGAAAGCCGTATACTTTGGCAATTATCAAACTGCTCCCATTTTGAAGTGTGATAGGTACGTGCTGTTTTGAAGGTTTTCAAGCTAAAAATTGTTTTGGGTTTAAAAACATGAATGTATTAAATGCAACACGATGATAAAATTTCCATTTCTATTGTCCTATGCCATATATTGATAATATATACTATTTCGAAGGTCTTGCTGCAGTTCTTAGGATTTGCAATTGCAACTAGCTGGTACTCTAGTAATTATAGCTCAGATTTTGGTTCAGCTCATGACATAGGAATTTTTCGTTTAGAAAAAATTATCTAGCATCGTTCTTTAACAGAAACAAAAAGCATTACCCTTATAATTCCTAAAAATACAGTTTAGATCATGTTTTTAAGCTTGGACCTTTTTCTGATAGTATGGAGGTGCAATTATTTCCCTATTTTGTTGTAACTTTAACCCATTTAAGTTCCTTTCCATTCCATGTATTGGGTTAAACATGCAAGGCTTCTTTCAGAAATCATTGCAACATGGTGTAGCAGCTTTATCTGGCAGTGACAGTCTGGAAGAATAAAAATATATCCATGGCTCCTGGCTACAACTAATTTTTAATGTTTCAATTAATTAATCTTCCATCTATTAATCTTCATATTCCTGTATGACTTTCTGTACAGCTTGTCTTTTAGTGGTTTATTAATTTGTTATTATTTATTTATATTATTTATATATTTTGAAACTGAGTCGAAGTTTGAGATGGGTTGAGTCGGAGTTGAGTCAGGATGATTTAACATTGAGTCAGAGTTAAGTCGGCTCACTGAACTCTTGACAATGAGTTGAGTCAGAGTTGAGTTGACCACTCAGCACATGAGTTGATTCGACTCAAGAAAATTCTGAAACGCACAACTCTGCTTTGCTCTGAGAACTGTGACTTGGCCTGCATCGATGTACCGGACTAATATTTTCAGTGCTAGCATTTGCCCATGAGGAATATGAGCTACTGATTTAGAAAAAAATGAAAGCAAATTCCTGTGGGGTGCGGTAGTGTGGTGCTTGTCGCACTTGCTTTATACGGGGTCGCCCAGGTTTACGTCCGGTGGATTTCTTGAGTGCCGAGAATCCGGCTCCTAAGAGAAAACAGGAACAAGAATCGACGACGCCGTATAACCATAGCAGTGGATGAGTTGGTAAGCCCCAAAAATTGTTATTCTCATCAAAAGTCGGTTCATTTTTCTTATGCATGGGTGCCCATAAAACTAGGAAGGGTTCTGCACGCTGCCGTCAATCGTGTACTTGAGAACAGCTTGGGGAATAGGAGCTTCTTCTCCCCTCTGCCACCTGAAGCCTTTGAAAACCACTGTACTGAAAGCTGACTGTCAGCCATCGCTCAGGCGATTGGAGAGAGCTCGTACTGAGCTGTGTATGTATACAATATATTATATGTATATTCTATATGTATATATGTATATGAACTATATGTATACTTTATTATATATATATTTATATATATATATATATATATAACTCTATGGTCTGAACAGTTACAGACCACAGCTCACGTGTATTAGTAAATCTCGCCACTTTGGAGGATGGTTTTTCTTGGATTAAACGATGCCTCGCGGGTGGGCTGCGTGTTGTTGAACGGTGTTACAGGAGCGCAGGGGAGAGTTGATCGCATACCTACTGTGCTGTGTGTAGCCACTTGTTTGAAATAATTTTAAATGCATAGATCACCACATCATATGAACGTTTAATTTCCATCTTGACTTGTTGTTTGTTGGACAAAAAAATGTTTGGAAAACAATTTGAGCCGATCTTAGAAAATTAGCAGAGGTTTTTTTGTATTGGCTAGTCAGCTTTTTGTTGGGCTTTGCTATAAAGTAGGATAATAGAGAATTACCGATGGGAATTACCGTCAATTACCAACCGATCAATTGCCGTTACTTTACAGATCCGAAGAAAAAATTGCACCATTTTATTTTGTGCTTGTTTCTGGGGACAGATTTATTCAAAGAGCGTTTTTCCAATAGGCCTCCTTGGGTTGTCAAGTTGTGTAATGTTGTTCCGATATGGTAACTGGTATGTTTCATTTTTCTTATATTTTTCGAAAAACATTTTCTGCTGAGCAACGGTCCCTGTGGTTGCCTTACTGGTGCCCGATCTGTTACTCGGGTATACCACCAGAAAGGCTGTCACTGCTTCGGATCAATCCTTTTGATATGGAAAACACCATGTGTCCAAAGTTGAGGACACATCAGGGGATGCCTTAAAGGGAGATACGCGAAAAATTATTATTGTGGTTTCTTGCTATTTGAAAAATCCTGATTACGAAACTATCAATTATTTTTGTATCTTTGGCAAAATTTTGGGAGGCCACTCACTTATTATCGAAATAGGTTAACAGTTCCGATAAAATGCTGAAACCTTCACGCATCACTTACCTTTCGAAAACTATTTAAAGTTGAAAAGCAATGTTTTTTCTGTAATAAAAATGTCTGTTCTCCTGTATTTGTATTTGAATTAAATTTTAAAAAGCCTTTAAAAACTACAAAATGAATTAGTTTGCCCTAGAAACGAAAAAAACATAATTACTCAAGTCTTCAGCCGTTTCGTACCTCGGGTCTTGAGTCGTTTTCTGCTTCAGCCCCATGATGACAAAACTTTTGCGTCAGATAGGTCACGTGACCCTGGTATGAGAATTCCTAGGCTTCTGATTGGTTAATTGTGATTTCTTTAAGCCCTATATTCCTGTTTCAAAAGAGTTTTGGAATTTTGTTTTTCTTAAGTAATTTTTTTCTGTAGTAGTCAAAAGTTCTACATCACTGTTTAGGATAGATATGACCTAATTCTTAGAGAAATTGATAGCCTTAGCCGTGGGTACGTCATATACATCGATAAGAGGTGTACCGGTAAAGTCGTCTAGAAATGTTGACTTTGAGAGCAATTTTAAGGCATTTGCAGGCCGAATTCGTAAAAATGAGAATAGGACTTCTGAAACAACTTTTTGTGACCTTTTGATCTCGCCAATACAATTTTTTCGCTTATCTCCCTTTAACAACCACCGTTACGGTTCAGGGGACCTCTTTTTGGAAGGGGAAATCAAATATGGACGTTTAGCGACATCTGAATGTATTACATCTTTTTTGTCTACAGTACAGGTACGTAAAAAGGAAGAAAGTCAGCTTGTTTTACTTTCAAAATACCATTTGGCTGGGCTGGTCATGGTCATGTCGTTATCGGGCCGGAG
This sequence comes from Lepas anatifera, assembly GCA_034440635.1. NCBI lineage: Eukaryota > Metazoa > Arthropoda > Thecostraca > Lepadidae > Lepas > Lepas anatifera. The sequence continues at coordinate 114,438 of JAOTON010000899.1, forward strand.
AGGTCGGGTGCCTTGAGCACCGCTGTTCTGCAGCTATCACCTGTGACTTGGTACACCCCGGCCCTGGCCCCGCCCGCCTCGGCCGATGCATTGGAAGCAGAACCAAATCAACAGCTCGTGCAATTATTTCACTAGCATTCATGGATAACAACGTAATCGAGGTCCTGGACAAAGAGTAGAGGCTGGTCATCTGGAGGCGCAGAAAGCTGGTGCGACTGGTGTTGGTAGGCGTGGTGGGAGGCGATGGTGCGGCAGCTCCAGCCCCAGTCACAATGCTAAGCGGGAGGTGGGCGGCGGTGGTGCGGCAGCTGCAGCCTCAGTCACAATGCTAAGCGGGTGGTGGGCGGCGATGGTGCGGCAGCTGCAGCCTCAGTCACAATGCTAAGCGGGTGGTGGGCGGCGGTGGTGCGGCAGCTGCAGCCTCAGTCACAATGCTAAGCGGGAGGTGGGCGGCGGTGGTGCGGCAGCTGCGCCTCAGTCACAATGCTAAGCGGGTGGTGGGCGGCGATGGTGCGGCAGCTGCGCCTCAGTCACAATGCTAAGCGGGTGGTGGGCGGCGATGGTGCGGCAGCTGCAGCCTCAGTCACAATGCTAAGCGGGAGGTGGGCGGCGATGGTGCGGCAGCTGCAGCCTCAGTCACAATGCTAAGCGGGTGGTGGGCGGCGATGGTGCGGCAGCTGCAGCCTCAGTCACAATGCTAAGCGGGTGGTGGGCGGCGATGGTGCGGCAGCTGCAGCCTCAGTCACAATGCTAAGCGGGTGGTGGGCGGCGATGGTGCGGCAGCTGCAGCCTCAGTCACAATGCTAAGCGGGAGGTGGACGGCGATGGCGCGGCAGTTGCAGCCTCAGTCACAATGCTAAGCGGGTGGTGGGAGCCGAGGTCTCTGCCGCCACTGGCCTCATCGCGCCATCTATGGAGGCAAGGCATGCCGATAGCTCGTTGTTGGGTATTGAACCATGCATTTTATGGCTGTTGTGTAACCTGTCTTGAAGTTTGTTTAACGCCACATGCTCGTAAATAAGATAAATTCATGGATATTTTATGCTGAGTTTTACGGACTCTTCGTGAAAATGCTAAACGAGACCGATCCTTAGTGGCCTTGTGTGACGCGTCGCCACTACTGCTGAGTGAGTCATGCATAAAATGGCCAAATTAAGTTCCTTCGATTGTTACTTGGATATATAACGTGGAGTCAACAACTTTTGCGTTTCAAAAACTGAACAGATTTATGTCACGTTCCTTTTTCTGCATTGTTGAAGTGCTCAGATAAAACACTACAATAAGTGAAAGGAAACACCGTGTTTGGTCAGTGTCCCAAAACCTGGGGTGCTTGGTGTAGGGCGGCACCCTGTCAAGCAGAATTTTCCACTCCTATACTTTTTTGCTCCATTTTACACTCATTTTTCAAGTGTGATTCTAGTTACCAAAGACAATTTCTTAAGTTTTCTTTCTGTTTTTGACAGGAAGCATATTACCTGATGGTGGACAGACAATAGCTTCCTCAAGTGGCTATCTGCAACATTTACTATCTGCAACATTTACACAAACATACAAATATTGTAGACGTCTTCCTGTCTTTTGTTCCGGGCCTGATGAATTATTAGTAAATGAAATATGTGCTCGCAATGGCTTAACATGGAAATACAGCTCACTTGGCTGATGAGACCGCTTGCTTCTCACTACTTGCTCAGATCTGAGACATTCAAGGTGATTTTGCTTATGAACCTCAGTCGAAACATATAAATATGGGCATTGAATATAGACCGTAGGATTCCGAGAAAGGTGAATCAACTTGTTGAGAGCACACAAACAAGCACATCAGAATATTCATAAGGGAAAAAACATTATTTTACCATGTAATGATTCAACAGATTTCCAACTAGGTACTTGGTCCCTGGCTGTCCCAAGTCGTGGATGGTATCTCTACAAAAAATGTATACCCTCTCTGGTTTCAGTGGAAAGGTACCACTTCCCATGCCTTCCTCAGCTGCCTGATCTAACCAGTAGCTAATTATATTGAGCTGCCATTTCCCCCTGCCGTCTACGCGCTCAAAAACACCATTTTTCCCTATCAGCCCATTCAAAATTACATCCCACGCGAACGCCACACAATATGTATACCAATGGCAGGGATAGGAGACAGCGAGACAGTAACAGCAACTCGAAACCCAGACCGCAGGCACTGTATTCCATGCACTTCACGATCATGTTAATAATAATTGTCAACCATGCAATGATGTATCCCGCCTAGTAATCACAGGGTAATAAATTGATCTAGGGCCAGTTCCATTGCCTGCTCTACCAACTGCCACTGGAAAGTGACTGCCAGCATTTTTAACCCAAGATAGCAGAATCGGTCAGAAAATTCTCCAAATTAGTTCGGCTCTTTCAAGCTACTTTGGCCCTTCGTAAATAAAACTTGGCGATTTTTTTCTTCTGCCCAATTATAGCTGGCATCCGTGTCTCCCGTTTTTGTTGTGGAGCCGGAGAATCGAATTTCTGGCGCGGGCAAGACGCTCAGTGGCCCCGGAGAAAGTTCCATCGGCGAACATCGACACTAAATTCCACCACTCAAAAAATAAGTGAGTGGAAAATTCGACACCAAAGCTTTGTATTGCCAAAAAATGAGCCGACCACTTTGAAAGATACATTTTTGGGAAGCAGTTTATCTGTTTTTGTGAGTTCTAGGTTACGTGCATGAAAAACTGGTCTTGCATTTCTGGTACCAAGAATAGTGAAAAGTCATTGTTGGTCGTCTTGACGTTAGAAACCAATTATATTGAACCTTTGATGCTAAGCACCATGTTTTCTGGATTTTTTACCATAGATGATTGACCATTAGACCGGTCCAAATAAAAAACGTTGTTCCTCATGGCTGTTTTTGTTCCTTGCCTAGTCAGTAATAAATCCATAAAAGTCAAGTCAATAGATATATGGCAAGTGCCCGCGCCTTGATCTTCCCATTTTCCATTAGTGGCCCCATTGCCTTGCAAGGGAAGGTCAGGTTATTTTCACTATTTGACCTAACAAGGTCATATTGTATATCACTCGATTTGCAATGATGAGAGGAATCTAATGAGCCCAAAATGTTTCCCCTAAGTCTTCTCTGAGATAATCTATAGGGGAAAACTATACTGCTCCACAATTAGTCTGTGGAAAAGTATCTGACCTCTGGTCATCTCAATATTGACCTGACCTAAAAATGTTCCTACATCCTCTTTGTCCTGTTAGGACTAAGAGAATTTATAACCAGCATTTTTAGGTCAGGTCAATATTGAGTCACTGCAAAGACTTTCCCATAGGCTAATAGTGGATAAGTTAAGCTTTTCCCCTACAGATTCTCTCTGAGAAGACTTAGGGGAAAATCTTTTGGGCTCATTAGGTTCCTCTCATCATTACAAATCGAGTGATATCTAATATGGCCTTGCCAGGTCAAATAGTGAAAATAACCTGACCTTCCCCTGCAAGGCAATGGGTTTCCACTAATGGAAAATGGGAAGCTCAAGGCGCGGGCACTTGCCATAGATCTATTGACCTGAATTTTTATGGATTTATTATTGACTAGGCAAGGGACAAAACAGCCATGAGGAACAACGTCTTTTATATTTTATTTTTTGGACCGGTCTATTGACCATTTATAGCGATAAAAATCAATTTTATCCACACTAGCCCTTTTCATTGCTGGGGCATTCCAGGACAGATCGACCAAGGCTTGACACCACCATATCTACAAAAAAATATGAAACTTTGTCTCCGGGGTAGTTTTGGGCCAGAAACACGCCTGTGAGAATCTTAGCCCCCTCCGACCAACGGTGACCGAGTTATAGCCCGAGGCATTTTCGGGAGGTCACCTTGTAGACTCATCCTTGATGCTTCATAACTCAAAAACGCATAGCCTGATTAACAAGTTTTGTATATCATTGAACTCGTCTTGAGCTATACTTTATTTTGAGAAAAGAAAATTTCAAAATTTGAAAATTTTGATTTTTAATTTGTTTGACCTTTTCTTTTTGACCTAGCTTGACCTTTTCGCAGTTGAAATTGCCCTTTTAGACACCTCAAAAATTTTTATTCATAAAATATCTTTCGATAGAAAAAATAAAAATGCGTTCTTGCTAAAAGTTCCAAATATTTAGCACCTAAGGTAGGTATGTATACGGTTTTTGACCACTGCGGTAGTACAGCCTTATGTTTAACGCCGCAAACAAAGCGGTTGCTGTTGTAATCGGTTGCTTGCAATCATATGGCATTGTCTTTACGAAATTTTCATCGTGCAAGTGCCAAAATATATAAGAATTAACACGCGCCTACACAAGGGGGTGGGCAACTGGCCTCTTCAGGTTTCCACAGGTAGTAAAAAAACACCTTCGCGCAGCGCCACCGTACTTCATGTACCTCTAACTCGAAATTTTTGCAGCTTCTGGCAAAATTTTAGGTCTGGGTCATACCAGGTCAAACCGCCAACCCAGGTCGAGAGACCTAACCTCGAAAAAACTTTGGAAAGTGCATCAATAATATCAAATTTAGCCAATCGTGGTTAGATTCACATTACATAGTAAGGTCGCCGAGCAAGATAATTTTTCGTAGCAGGATTTCTATGTCGATAACCGGGAGCAGGGTCAGGGTCATGATCTTTCCATTAGAAATGCATGGGACAATTGGTACATTTTGATAACTTGAGAGAATTGAGAATTGTCGAGAATTGCGATGGAGGTTTCATTTTTACGTTGTCGTGTCTGGCTTGCCACTGCAGTTTGATTAATATTCTTTTTACCATACAGACCTAAGCCTGGTTCTAGGTCAAAGCAGGTTAATTTTGACATTTGACTAGGCAATATTATAAGATACATAATCCGTTTGGGCTCAAAAGGAGCGTTCCAATGGTGCTGAACATTTCTTTCTACGGCTCTCCTCTGTCACCTATTATGCCACAAAATTTAGGTTTCCACTTAGTTCCTGTAAGAAATACTGTGACCTCGAGCAACCTCAAAGGTGACACGACCAAACGATTGTATGTAACATATTCGGTAGTGATTAAAACTGGCTGTTTAGCGGCATCACTCCCAGTGCACTGTGTAATTATTCATCTGGGATTCTGGGATCCGTGTCAGCTATGAAATGATCACCTTGTAAAAATATCATGAGGCAACCTGTTCAAGTGACCAAGTCGAATGCGTTACAATTTCAGGACATTTTTTCGCATATATGAGCAGATTCAAATTACTTTTTGGGAATGAAAGCCTTTCAGACGTTTGTTTACATTGCATGAATCCTCTCAAACGTAAGCTGTGCTGCACTGGGTCACCTTGTATCGATACTATTTTTCCATCTCGGGGGACGATGTAATTGGGTGAGTTAGTGGTGATCATAGGATAAGTTATACTTGTTTCAATTATGGATAAAGTCGCGACATCTTTGTAAATTTTCGTTTAAGGCTGAAAGGTCCATTATTAATAAGTTCATTTGCCCTCGTCTCCCTCGAAACAATGGATCCCTTTCTATCACTTTTAATGGCTGCAATTTTCATTTTTATAAATATTGTCTAAGTTGTTTCCAGTTCAGTTTTAGGAGTAGGTGTCTCACTAGTCATCAAGGGACTTTTTACGGAGACCCCGATCCCACCACCCAAACGAGCAACTCCCACGATGAAGTGTTAATCAATGAACCAAAGTTGAAAGTCCCACAAGGCATAACGACGACCGTCTACCTCAGGTTACCCCCTCACCAGTCAGTTGGCAGCTGGCCTTCAGTATTTACGGTACCTACCACCTCCCAGTTGACCTAAATTATTTTTCCAGAAGTTGCAAAATGTTTTGTGAGAGATAGATGGAGTACGGTGGCGCTTCGCGAAGGTGTTTTTTTACTACCTGTAGAGACCTGAGGAGGCCGGTTGCCCACCCCCTCGGGTGGGCGCGTGTTAATTGTCATAAATTCTGACACTTGCACGACGAAAATTTCGTAAAGACAAAGCAATATGATTGCCAGCAACCGATTACAAAACGATCACTATGTTTGCGGCGTAAAACATAAGACTGTACTACCACAGTGGTTAAAAACCGTCTACATACCTACCTTAGGTGCTAAATATTTGGAACTTATAGCAAGAACGCATTTTTTTCTATCGAAAGATATTTTATGAAGAAAAATTTTTGAGGTGTCTAAAAGGGCAATTTCAACTGCGAGAAGGTCAAGCTAGGTAAAAAAGAAAAGGTCAAACAAATTAAAAGTCAAAAATTTTCAAATTTTGAAATTTTCTTTTCCAAAATAAGGTATAGTTCAAGACGAGTTCAATGATATACAAAACTTGTTAATCAGGCTATGCGTGTTTGAGTTATGAAGCATCAAATATGAGTCTACAAGGTGACCTCCCGAAAATGCCTCGGGCTATAACTCGCTCACCGTTGGTCGGAGGGGGCTAAGATTCTCACAGGCGTGTTTCTGGCCAAAAACTACCCCGGAGACAAAGTTTCAGATTTTTTCTAGACATGGTGGTGTCAAATTGAAATATTTTTGGTCGTTTTGTCCTGGAATGCCCCTGCTGCGTCTACGGCGTTTGACACCAAAATCCACTCACGACACCCTACGACACCCTAGGTACAAACACGCTGGTATTTGAATTGAACTGAAAGTGTCCGGTATTTGAATCACCCTCACGACACCCTGCGGCACCCTAGGTACAAATGCACCTTTACATGTAGTATATAAATGCGGCATCTTTAAACTTTTTCTAAGCCAGGCTACATTTTCGATATTTACAAAACATCTGGCAGTCTTGTTTGTGTGATATGTTTTAAAAAATTGTATAACCTACGATAGTTTAAAAAATCGATGTAGAACATTTTCTAAAAAGGTGACCAGCAAAAAACAAATGCCTCAGAATTTAAAATAGGTCCGCGGCGCTTCTGCGACATTGGATGTAATCTCTCTACTGCATTGATTGGATAGAAACCAGGGTAATAGAGGACGGGTACACCAAAGTTTAGTATGTGCGCCATGAGTCTATTTTGATGATTTGTGATTAGATTACCACAAAAGCAATTTTCTGTTTTCAATTTCTTATTTTTAAGAAACAAATGAACAACAACCTAAGAAATACTCTCTAAAATTTAAATACAAATATTTGAATATTGTCCTCTAGTCTAATTTTAGGAGGAAATAGTAGATTCTTCCAAATTTAGTTTGGATATGGGCTCTGCTCGATAGCGGCGAACACTACGCTTTTGGTTTGATTTATTTATTGCTGGACGAGACACTACTCTCGGCGCGGAGATGCATGCTTTCACACAGAGTTAGTCTTTTATTCACCTCTTACGGCACTTACATGTCCTGAAGGTGGACTATTTACTTTTGTTTTGGGTGTTTTTTGTCTTGTGTGGGATCTAAGCAATGTCTAAGTCATTGAAATGGTGATGATAGCTTGTCAAATATTCAAATGGAAGCCATGTATTGGTATAGTCATCGGACGGAGGATACCCCGGTTTGTGCATTTTGATCCTGCATCACAAGGGAATTTATTGAATCTGTATGAGGAAAGGGTCAAAGCAAGATGCCTATGTGAGGTGGACATCAGGATGTGATCACACTCCCGGGTAGGTAATGAGGGATTCTGGGAGCTCAATATTATGGTGGCCTTAATTTTCCTGCCTTATATTCTTATCAACTGTTGTTTCTCAAGATCCAAGTATGACCGAGTGTCAATTCCCATTGCCAATCAGCCAGTGTGCAAAGTATGGCATTTTCGATGAGATTTTGTCGATGTGAGTGCCCTTGGAGACAGGGAGCGAGTGGTGCAAATTTTATCAACCTGGTGCGAATTTGCAAGACGGGTGCAAGGAAGGTGACACTGAAAACCAGTAAAATAATGGCTGAATAGTTATAAAGACACAGGAGGGGCCTTATAAAAAGTCCTTAACTAATTAAATAATAAGAGAGGTAGCATTGCATCATGTAGGTAGGAATGTGTGCGTTTTTCTCCCTGGTATATGGCAGATTCATGTGAATTTTTTTAGGCTGGTGGTGGGATAATTTTGGATGGCTGGTGCTACTGCCTGGCCTGCTGCCATACTTTGCAGACTGGCCCATCAGGATTGTGCATTGTATCAAGATGCAGGATACATTTAAAATACTGATAGAGCTTTGGGCAATTGAAACAGCTTGAATCCAGAGCTTTGGGCAATTGAAACAGCTTGAATCCGCTTCACATCTATCTGTATCTAGCTAGGTTTGACAGCACATGACAGAATGATTGTAAATATTTTCCTTATTTTGCAGAGGTAAAGGTGAGTAGTCTGCAGAGGGTGAAGCTTCCTTGGTCATTAAGCAATATCAAATGGAAGAAAATTGTATTAAACTTCAAATAAAACTGTTCAACAACATTCATTAAACAAAACTATTTTTTATTCAAATAAAATTGTATAGTTGGGTTAAGGGAAAGTGAAGGGAGTGAAAGGAGATGTGAATGTTTTGCTAGAGATATAGACAAAATTGTGATAAAAAACTCTTCTATCTGTTACAGTTCCACCTATATCCAAGCTGAAGTGTCACAGAAACTGTGATCTCTGTATCCTGATTCTCAGCTCTATCCAGACTGTCTCATTGCACATGGAAACTGGGTCTATGTTTTTCCATGGCCAGAAACAAGCAGTGCATAATTTGACAATAATGCAGAACACATTTAAAAGAATCAGGTATCCATTATACACATTGATGACACAACCATGAGTCTATTTTGATGATTTGTGATTAGATTACCACAAAAGCAATTTTTTGTTTTCAATTTCTGTGTGATTGGGGCAGGGGTGTGACCCATTTATTCATACACATATATTGACAGTAAGAACACCATCATCCATTAAGTATGCTTTATCATTGAAGCCTTACACATACATTACTGCAGTGGCACATACATCAGGATATGGTGCCCTACTACATCAAGCACCAGCTGATTCAAATATTTTCAAAACACTCACTTGGTGCAGCCCACTATGGAAGATAATCAGAACTCATGTGCTGGGCACGTAACAGTGTTTTTTATAGATTTGTTTGCAACCAAGGGAATAGAAGAAACACTTTCAACTGGTTGATGAGGTCACCATCCCCCAACTGTTGTAAAAAATTGACTTTCTGATAAGCATAAGTGGTTATGAAGGAGGCTTTTGCAATTGAGCTTTTAGTGCCTTCCCAGCTATGATTATTTGTTTGTTGAGTTGATGGGTGTAGATAAAGTCCTAATAAGTCACAAATAATACCAAGTCAGCTATATACTCAGGTGGAGGAAAGCAAGGTGGTGATGAAAAGGCTTTACATACAAAAACACATGGTTTGAATATAGAGATAAACTCATTTGATAAATATTTATTAAGTAAACCTATTTAAAATATGTCAACACTGCAAGCTGGTCTTAATTCAATGTCTCGAATTTCACTATGAAAAATTAACATATTGTTGCCTTCAATCATTTCTGAATATGTGTGGATTATCAGATGAAGAATAGAAAAACAATAAATGACATTATATAAAAAAGGTACACAGTGTATTAGGGACGCTGGGGGAGAAATTCCTGTGAGGGCTTGTGGTTAGTTAGTTGGTCAATTTGTGTTTCCACTTCTTCACTTAGTTGAGCGATGTATTGGGCGTATGCATACTGGAGGAGGAGGTTTGCGGCCTTTATCTGACCTGGAAGACTCATTGTATGTCTACGTGAGGAAGGGGACGTGGGGGTAAACAATGATTGGAGATGCCGAGCAGTGCATTTGTGGGAACAGTTGTGACTAGTGATCCCATCCATCTTCTTATGGTAGGATCTAGGGTGTCCGATTGGGGTGGTGGGGGCATCCGGATCAGCGGGCGCCAATTTTGGTCGGCAAAACCTATCAAGTTGGCGCCAAATTCTACCGCAGGGCGCTGATACTTGCATCCCGGGGAACGACCTTTTAGGGAGAGTCATCGGAAATTTCACAGGGGCGTCGATCATCAATTGAATGGGGGCATGTGCTTCTCCCCTGGATCCACCTATTCCTTACGAGATTGGCATTTTCTATTTTCTGCCGCTCCCAGTTTAGGCAACGGGTATGACCCCTGCCTCTGTCAGACTCCTAGAAGCCCGTTTTAATGTCAGGGCTAGGGGCGGAAAATGTCGCCCCTTCGTGAGATATATAGTATAATGCAAAAAGTCATCAAAGATGGAAGAAAGAAAGCAAAATAGTGGGGCAATATTCATATTGGCAATGTCGGGGAACCATGCATGGGCACCAATATATGTTTCTCAACTTTTGATACTTTTTTTATCTTGCTTGACCTGTTTCCGCCTGTGCAAAACCCGGGTGAGCGTAATAGTCTTGTCTCTCTAATCCGTCTGTGAGTGAATTGTTGTCTTTCGGTCTTGCAACCGAATGCATACCGAAGATGCTTGTAGCACTCATTGGACTGTGAAAAACTGCACCTGCGTGACACCCCTTAATTACAATACCGAAGCACGCTTATGCCATTGCACGGTTATAAAATATAGGGCTGAGAGCAGCGGCGGATCCAGGGCTTCATTTCGGAGGGGATAGGGTCTTTGCCTCAGATCAGGCTCCGCCTATGTATTTACTATATGCACTCGGAAATTTGGGGGGCGGTTTGAGCCACCCTAGCTCCCTTATATCCGCAACTGGCTGGGAACATGGTATAGTTTTCTTTATTCCTCGGAGGCTGCCCTGTAAGCAATCTTGTACTCTGGAAAGTACAATTTTAATATACTAAAAATCCCGATTTTTTGTTGCTGTAACTGCCTCTATTAAACAAGCTGAAAATGTAAATGAGCTATTACCTGGTATCCTATTCATAATAATGTATCATTATGACATATCTCAATGTTGTAACGGACGGCTTTGTTGTGCGAAGAACGAACCGTATACAATAATACTCATTTTGGGAAAAGAACCTCCACAAATATTGGGTCATAGCTCCGCCCCTTGGCAAGATTTAGTCTCAAAACTTCCATGGAATCTGCCCCAGTTTTACAAGCCAGAAAGTTTCAAATGCTTATCGCAAACTGTTCAGGAGATATCCTGGAAAAAACGTAATGGGTGGGCAGAATCTCTCCTTGACAGGAATAGAGGTAAATTCAGTGTCGGATCTAGGAATTCATTTAGGGGCTCACCTCGAGCCTCACCGGCTCGAAGCTCGAGCCTCACCTGCCAGTATCTCGGTTAGTCGCTCGTCTATCTATTAACACGCGCATTGACGGGGGTCTGAGCCACCTTCGCATTGACGGGGGGCGGGTACCCGCCCCCTAAGATCTCGAGAACCACAGTAGGTAGCGAAAAACGGTAAACGGCGTTGGGCTGCCCATGCCGTTTACCGTTGCCAGTAAAAACATGCCAGTCATAGGGATAACATGTAAAAGTCAGTTTTTCGGACATTACATCTCAACAAGGAAAGATAGAGCAAAACGACTTGAACTATATGAATCCTCTTAGCAAGCCGAATCGAATGATATATAATTTGACCTTGCTAGGTCAAATCAAGGATTTGACCTGACCTGAGGTCAGGTCAGGGTCAAATTATATAAAAATGCATATCATTAGAACTGCAAAGCCCAGGCGAGTTTAATGCAGCTAAAATAAATGCTCTATCACCATCCGTTACTGAGTTATTCCGTAAAAACCATTTTTCCCATGTATTTCCAATGGAGAGGTCATGCCTCGTACCTGACCTTAGGTCATCGATATCAAAAATACCGGAACATATGTTAGAGAACTCGGTGGGGCAATTATGTGATATGAGTTTCAATCGGATAAATTCACCCTGCTCCGACTTATGCTATCTCAAACTTTTTTTGAGGTCGGGTCACTTGACCTGTACTGGTGACCTGACCTGAGATGACCTAACCTTAAAATTTTGACAGAAGTTGTAAAAATGATGAGGGAAAAGGTATACCAAGTACGGCGGCGCTACGCGCCGCCGTTTTTCTACTGTCTCCGAAAACCCGAGGGGGCGGGTACCCGCCCCCGTCAATGCGCGTGTTAACTTTAGAGGCTCGTAAATTTTGAGGGGCTTAAATCCCTCCCCTGGATCCGCCACTGGGTAAAGCGGCTGCTTTATCTTTGTTGTCTAACTATAGTTGTAAGAATCTGCACGAGTTCTGAACGATTAAATTGATTCGCAAAACTTAACGTTAGCGGTTAAAAACGTGTGTCGCGACTAGGTCTCGAACACACACTCTTCTGATCTCTAGACCATTGCTCTATCCACTGCGCTACGCCGACGCTGGCGTACGGGGTGTGGGCCAAGAAATCTGTGGCGCACATTTGCAGAGTTATCTAAAATTGATGTTTCGAGCTAGTTCTGTGCGTCTGACGTAAAAACGCCAAATAGAACATGGAAAGAGCAGAGAACAGGCTTTCTAACAGCTTTATTAGATCTTTTCCAACGGCCATAGGCTGATGACAGCAGCTGTCGGAAAATGACCAATTTAACACGTAAGCTCTATGGAGCAGTCGCATTTGTGCGCCATGGCAGTAGATTGCTACCAACTAACTTTGGAGGGCCCTGGATAGAAACTAAGTATATTCCTATGAAGTTGAGTAAGTATGTGAGGACGAGCATGGGATTTGAGAGGTATAGAGAAGAAACCATATACCTAGCAAGAGTCTTTTGTCAAGGAAACCCCTCAAGATATATTCAGCCCACAAATGTCAGTCTTGGGGGCTCCCAGAGTTCTCTCCCCCAAAGGCTGGTCTCAGAGTGGCCGTCGAAAGCTATTTTTGGTGGCAACTCACCAATGCCATAATTTGAGACTGCATCAGGGGTTACCGTTGGTAAAGATACACCTGCTTAACCCAAACTTTTAACATAGTAATAGTCAAGCAATACTTGTTCGGGAGGATTAAATTTGTTTTGGGAAAAATTAAATGAAATATCCATCCTTCAGTTTAAACAAGGGCTCTGAGATTTCTTCCTCTGAGTACCCAAATCGGAAAATTATCACTCCACCATACATTCTGAGGTGAATTTTTCACTCACTCATCTCACATTCTGCGCTGAATTTTCCACTCAACACCCTAGCACAAAACCTGTTTTTAGGGCCTGTGCTTGGTTCTGTAGACCTTTGAATGTCTCCCTTGTGGATTACACTATATATATATATATATATATATATATATATATATATTCATGAACTCACACACACACACGTCACTCTCACACGCAAACACAGAATCTTCTTGCCAACTTCTGGTGGTTACCCGGCGGGGAGCTCCGGAAGCTCGGGGAGTCTCGGAGTATCCGTCGCTAAATATGAAACTCGGTACAGCTCTTTTCAGACTTCGACTTCAAAATTCTTGAAGACATTAACCTCTGTCATGCGTCAGGTCTGTTCGCGCGAGACTACTACGTGCTGAGCGAAGTGGTGCGTCGTGGAATCCCGTGCGCGTCCGTGATTGGCGGAGGCTACTCACGTGACCTTGACCTTTTGGCGCGCCGACACACCATAGTCCATAGAGCAGCCGCGAGGGTGTACCGAGAGCTGCTCAGCTGACGAATCTGCTGTGTGGAACAGGCCTCGTTGAAGCGGCTAGTTGGTACAAGCCCCAACATTATTGTTATTAGAATGATTGGACCCAATTGAAGCGTGTATGTATGTAGGTATGTAATATATATATATATATATATATATATATATATATATATATATATATATATATATATATATATTTTGATATTCAATGTGATGTTTACGAGAATAGTGCGTTAGAACTTCGAGGGATGGACTTTTAACGAGTCCATAGCGTTTTCATTCATGGGGTATGAGTGATTGACAAAGTAACATGCTGTAGTTTTGGTTCCAACGTATCCGGCTTAGATGAGATTATGCACACTTCTGGGGCTGCGAGCAGGAAATCTTACCTGTGTTCCTGTTTGACTTTGTCGCAATCCGTTGGAAATCGAGAATGCCTCAAATTTTCCGATGCCGATTGGTGGATGTCTCTATTATTGAAGGTGAAGCTGTGCTCCGAGGCCAAGCGTGACCTCAATATGTGAAGGAAGCCTTCCATGAAATATAATGTTGTTGCTCTCATCCCATCAATAATCGGTGTATTGGCATTCATAAATTTGGATTTCAGGCTCCTGTAGATCACTTTTTGCGAAGACGTGCAGCTCAAGCCAGTTGTGTCCCGGACCGCGACCTGTTGTGACGTGTTGGTACATGTTTGTGGATTGGAATAGGTCAGGTGTCGGTGCGCTGCAGCGTTCGCCAGCGCACCGGTGCTCGTCGTTTTTGCGTGACACGTGTGGTGGTGTGTCCCATTGACGTAAGATTGGGGGGTCGGTCTTAGCGTTGGTTTGGGGCGGAGTCCCGCTGAAGAGAGTAAAGCCCCGATATTTTTGAAATACATTTTGTCTAATATGGGTCGTAGCGTGGCTTGAATTTAGTTTGATTTACTTCAAGGCTGCATTACCATTTCGATTTTGTAATATTTTGATTACGAATATATCGAAGGCATCGCAATTCGACATTCTTGTTTTGTATCTCTTTGTTTGAAAACCCGGGAAATTGTACTCAGAATCCAACGAGGTAAGTTTTTTTCGGCGAATATGGAATACAGCGGCCGGGTGCGATCTGTGCCGACAGCTAACCGAGCTTTACACGTACCAGCTCACACAGGAGGGAAATAGCTACGTTCAAGTCTGCATGCGAATACCGCACTGTGCAGCTCCTACAGTGGAGAATATAGTCGGCGTGTCCCAAGCAGCTGCACTGGTATAACATGTTCCATGGGAAGTAACATGGAAATCAGAGTGGCCGGCATCGGATCGGACGGGCAGAGCTAAGCTGGGTTCACCCAATCGCCCGAAATCGCAACGTTTGATCCGCTTAGATACTTACTCAGTCTCGGTATCAAATGACAAGCTCAGCCTCTTCATCTGGCCTTACCAGTGGCTCAACCAGGATTTCATTTTGGGAGGGGCCAAGTTTTGAGAGTGTGCCCCTCCACCTATGCCTGCCTCCCTCCATATTCTTCAAGTCGCAAAAAACGTGCACTTATTTTGGGGTGTGCCCCCTGTTGTAGTACGAGTTTTTTCCAGTTCAAGATTTGAAGGTCTATTTATTTTGGATCCTGCTTTAGAATGCATAATTTTCTGTAGAAATGCATCCAGGTTTCGATAGTCATAGTCGGACTTTATCTGTATGCGCTCCCCCGGTTTTGCTATAGGTAAAAACCTATATATCATTACTAGGCAGTGACTCCATCAGTACACGAGCTCGTTGAGACCCGGACACCAACAAAACTTCATCCAGTGCAATATTCCAAGTACCACAACTGGTGTTGAGCACAACTGGTTAGGTTAGGTTACATAGGCGGATCCAGGATTGCCGATAGGGGGGGCACCTTCCCGGGGGGGCGCCATCCGGACCAGGGGGCGCCACTTATGACCGGCAAAAGCTATCAGGTGGGCGCCAAATCCTATCGGTGGGCGCCGACTTTCGCATCCTGGGGGGCCCACCCGGGTGGGAAGCGACATTTCAGGGGGCGCCATCGACCTTTCAGGGGGCGCCGAGGGTCGATCGGGGGGCACGTGCCCCCTTGCCCCCTGGATCCGCCTATGTTAGGTTAGGTTTGGTGTAGGCAGGCACACGGCGTAGCCACAGCAGCTGATGAAGTCGAAAGTGCCACCAGTAGGTTAGGTGCGCCACAGGCCAGCCAGGCCAGCAGTGACTCCATCAGTACACGAGCTCGTTGAGACCCGGACACCAACAAATCTTCATCCAGTGCAATATTCCAAGTACCACAACTGGTGTTGACCACAACTGGTAGGTTAGGTTAGGTTACATAGGCGGATCCAGGATTGCCGATCGGGGGGCACCTTCCCGGGGGCGCCATCCGGACCAGGGGGCGCCACTTATGACCGGCAAAAGCTATCAGGTGGGCGCCAAATCCTATCGGTGGGCGCCGACTTTCGCATCCTGGGGGGGCCACCCGGGTGGGAAGCGACATTTCAGGGGGCGCCATCGACCTTTCAGGGGGGCGCCAAGGGTCGATCGGGGGGCACGTGCCCCCCTTTGCCCCCCTGGATCCGCCTGTTAGGTTAGGTTAGGTGTAGGCAGGCACACGGCGTAGCCACAGCAGCTGATGAAGGCGAAAGTGCCACCAGTAGGTTAGGTGCGCCACAGGCCAGCTCGCTGAGTCGAGAAAAGGTTAGGTCAGGTTTGGTTACGTTGTACTACATGTAGAAATATTAAAAAAGAATTACCAAAGATTTTTCAAGAAGTGTCACTCAGCGATGTCAAAAAGCAGTTTTGGCACTAGGAACATTTCAAAGGATGTTTCAGCAACGCCAGAATATTTCACTGGGGAAGCTTTGAACAGTGGCACTTACGATCTGGATCAACCTGTGGCGCTTTTGTTTGGCAGAAAGTTTTGATTCATAGGAGCTTTCTGGATCAACCTATGGCGCTTTTGTTTGGCGGGAAGTTTTGATTCATAAGAGCTTTTGAACTGTGGTACTTATGATGTGGATTAGCCTGCTGTGATTCTATCTGGCAACATGTGTGAAGCCAGCTACCTCGTTAGATAAGCCTATCTATAGGAACCGTGACCTAAGCCGTGTTATTCTGCCGTTCAGAACGCATACTAGTATGCCGCACGCATGCGCAGTATGGTATCTTGTAGTCCATGATAGCGTACCGCGCATGAGTGCGGCGTACTATTGTGCGTTCTGCCGGTAGAATAACACGGCTCTATTTTTCAAGTTTCAATTCACTCGCCACAAGCCACGCCACGAACCAGCATCCCGTGGCAGTGTCAATTGTTGTCTATATATATATATATATATATATATATATATATATATATATATATATATATATATATATATATATATATATATATATATATATATATACCGTTGTCACGAACGGTGTTCTTTCCCGCACTGCTGGCAAGGCGCTACACTGGCCAATGCGCGTGTCACGTCGCGTTGAACAGTTCAAAATGGCGGAAGTGGTTTAGGGATGGTAATAATTTTCATTATAATTTTCCAGTCGACGAATCCAAAATATGTTCCTTACAAATTAAAAATCACAGTAATTTTGAAAGACTTCTTCCTACCTGCATGGTATAAATATTGCATATTTGTCTAAGCAGGATTAATGCTTTCCGAGGTCTGAAAACCCATAAGATACAAGGTACTTAGATATTCCATCCATACATGTATTCACACCCAACCAGTGTGCAAAGTATGACATTTTCGACGAGATCTCGTCGGTGTGAGTGCCCTTGGAGACAGGGAGCGAGTGGTGCGAATCTTATCGGCCTGGTGTGAATTTGCTAGACTGGTGCGAGGAAGTTGACACTGAAAAAATGACTGAATAGTTAGGAAGACCCAGGAGGGGCCTTATAAAAAAGTCCTTAACTAACTAATAAGAGAGGTAGTATTGTATCGTGTGGGTAGGAATGTGTGCGTTTTTCTCCCTGGTATATGGCAGGTTTGTGCAAATTTTTTAGGCTGGTGGTGCGATAATTTTGGATGGCTGGTGCGACTGCGTCTGGCCTGCTGCCATACTTTGCAGACTGGACACCCAACACATACATAGAGCATACACGCCTAGCTAAAACACACGCTTGTTCCAGTTTTCTAACCAACTCGTATGCGCCCCGGCGGGGCCCCTAGATGACGCCGGGGGCAGTAGCAAGGCCTTGACACTAGGGTTAAGACTAAATAAAAACAGCTAAGAAGGACACACTATCACGATAAACATTTGGTAAAACAGCATATATTAACAATAATTGCAAGATGTTACCCAGGGGGCGCGGTAGTGGAGTGGTCAGCGTAGCTGGCTTCCACGCAGCCGACCCGGGTTCAAGGCCCGGCGGCTTCCCTGAACAAGGAGCAAGCTGGCTCCCGAGAAACCCTTCCAACAGGGAAAGAGTTGGCGACGCCATATGACCCTGGCAGTTGGTGCGTCGATAAGCCCCAAAAATTATTATAAGATGTTACCCAGGGCCCCATTTCATAAAAGGCGTAACTTATGCTTATAGCGTAGAAGTAGCATAATGCAGCGTAGAAAGTGAATAGTACACCACAATCTTGTTTCATAAAAATGCAGTGTAAAATACAACTACTTGCAAAGTTACGCTGCTCTAAACTATGCTGTACTGGAATGCAGCGTAGAATGTTGCCAATATTGTTTCATATAGCAGACAACATGTACGTTGAATATGTAAAACATGCCTGGAAAAGCTATGCAAGATATAGCAGCGTAACATTTATCAGACAATGAAGCAAAACATGAAAAATATATAATTTCTTATGGAATTCTGAATCTGAGGCAAAATTAGGTAGTGTAGTGAAGGACAAAAAGAGTCATGAATATAAAATAAACTTAAATAAAAAAGGTGTGCAAGTTCTTCCTTGCACAGGTATGAAGTGCAAGTTGCACATGCCAAATTGCGCTGATATGAAGAGTTCTATGGCCATTTGGTATGCCAAAAATGATGATAGCTATTGATGCAAATACACAGGAAAGCTGACATTGATTTTTACTTTGACTTTCTGCCGTTTCTGTTATTTTACAAGGGGTGTTCACAGCGCATGTGTACGGTGTGGACAGTGTGTACGGTCTGCGTACAGCCAATCAGCGTCGAGCAGAACTAGGTCATGGGGCGGGGCCTAATCTGGCGCGAAGAGGGTATGACGTCACAAACCTGTGTACAGTGTGGACAGCTGGAGACCGTGCACACCGTACACATGAAAAGCTACGTAAGTGGCGCTACGACTTTTCGATCAAGCAAGCAGAGAGCCGCAGAGACCGTTAGTTCTCCATTTTGAAGTTGATAAGAGGAATCCATCGGTGGGTGAGGGACTGTGGCTCGAGGGAAATTTATTCTAGGCACGTGGTTGTGTGAGAACATCAAATATAGAAAGGTATTTAGGCCTTCCCTAAGGATATCTCGTACTGCCAGTGTCTTTATTGCTTTGGTACTGCCTACGGTTTTAGAATTAGCGGTGCCTGTTCTGATGGAAGAATCTTGCAAGTTGGCTGTTGGTCTTTTTGCAAACTGTCATAGGAAAATGACAGTTATACTGTTGATGATGGTGTTTTCATAAGCTGAGCATCCAGGGCTCATGCGTCTGACACCAAGCACATGTGTTCGTTCTGTTCATTTGACCGTGCACACCGTACACATGAGTCTGACGTCATGGCACGGATGGGCGGGGCCTACATAGCCTGAGGCATGTTTACGTCCACACTGTACACATGCGCCGTGAACACCCCTACAGTCTAGTGAGGACAGAACCCTAGATAGGCTGACACTCACAAAGTGTTATATGGAGTCTATGGAGGGTAAAAATTCAATTTAAGGTGCCTGTCACCAACAAAATCTAAGTATCTCTACTGAGTCCTCTGGCAAAAATTATGATATACCTAGGTACCTAAGTACCGACATCTTGATCTACTTATTCTTCAAAGATGTTTACTCACTATTCCTTTCCCAGTTTCATGAAATTATAAGGTTCACAGACCGACCTTTCGCAGTTCACTCATGATTAGTAAACACAATTCACCTCGAATTCCACTGAACTACATTCACACAACAATACAATAACCCTTTTAGGACCTTCTTGACAGTAACTACCTAAAACAATGAGGTACGGCCAAAAACAAATCCACCATATTTTTATTGCGTCAGCTGATAGTGCATCTTCCGCCGCAGTACTTGTAAAAGTGCATTAGAAACTTAAAAATCGAATAAGAGCAAATAAGTACAATAATTTTCATTCAAATAATTTATTGAAAAATATATATGCAATTGTTCATGTTAATAAAGCAGTTACACACCATATTTGAAAGGGGTAATTCCATTCTGGAATTGGGCGTAATTCACGCTGCATTTGATATCTACCCGCTTTCGTGTGAATGTCACCGCTCTTTGTGAAACGTGATTCTGAGTATGGCGTAACTTTGCTGGTGAATGTGGTGTAAAACACGCCGCATTTCTACAACTTTTATGAAACGGGGCCGTGCACTAATTGTCCCCTTTAATAAACTGTGTGTCCGGTGCGGCGCGGGGCACGGTAGTGGGGGCCCGATGAGGGTGCCCAATTGAGCCCCGTTATTAATGTTTGTGGCTTAAGTCAACAGCGCCCCCACTGGGGCCGCATGGGGCTATAACCACCCAAGCTGGACTGAGCCATCCAGACGGGTGCTCCGTTGGGGCCCAATTGTTCAGCCCAGTCACGTCAATCTGTCCCATCGGGGCCTCGTCAAGCTGCTGGCTGGGTATACACCCTCTTGCCAGCAGTCTCCTGGTTACGTCTTTACCCACCTTCACCCCCTCCACAGCAGTCTGAGCACACCTCTGTACAATGCATCCCCTGTCAGCCTCTAGGGCTTTGCTGTCAGCATTCTCCTAAACACGCCTTTGCTCCTGGAATGAGGATTATCTCCATCCTGGGTTGTTTGGAACAAAAGTTGGATTACTTCATGCTATTTCTAGATCTTGGGATATATTGGGGAAAAGGCCAGAGAGCGGGAGATCTACCAGATTCAATATTCAATATATTCTTGCTGATGATTGTATGGATAACAGGCTTTTGAATTTTGATCTGTTTATATTCCTGATTAATTGTTTGTCCTTTTTGAATCTTATTCCCTGCTTCATCTAGTGTAAACTTGGGCAACAATATGTTTGACTGACCAAAGGATGACATTCCCTGCTTCATCTAGTGTAAACTTGGGCAACAATATGTTTGACTGACCAAAGGATGACAAATAAGGCCAATTTTTACGAGGGTTTCCACACACAGATACTTCTCTGAACCACCCACCATGAAACGTACAACTGTGGATTTACCTCTTCTGCTCATCTCATACCTTGCTAGCGTTTTACCTGTCACCGGTTCGCGTTGTGTGTGATCCATTTTACCTTTGTCGCTGTGAAAATACATGTATGGACTGAAATTGCCGCCTACTTTGGCCCTCCACAAAAAGTTGAGTTGAGGATGCCAGATTGAGAGAGAGAGAGAGAGAGAGAGAGAGAGAGAGAGAGAGAGAGAGAGAGAGAGAGAGAGAGAGAGAGAGAGAGAGAGAGAGAGAGAGAGAGAGAGAGAGAGAGAGAGAGAGAGAGAGAGAGAGAGAGAGAGAGAGAGAGAGAGAGAGAGAGAGAGAGAGAGAGAGAGAGAGAGAGAGAGAGAGAGAGAGAGAGAGAGAGAGAGAGAGAGAGAGAGAGAGAGAGAGAGAGAGAGAGGGAGAGGAGAGAGAGAGAGAGAGAGAGAGAGAGAGAGAGAGAGAGAGAGAGAGAGAGAGAGAGAGAGAGAGAGGGGGAGAGAGAGGGAGAGGGAGGGGGGGGGGGGGGGGGGGGGGGGGGGGGGGGGGGGGGGGGGGGGGGGGGGGGGGGGGGGGGGGGGGGGGGGGGAGGGGGGGGGGGGGGGGGGGGAGAGAGAGAGAGAGAGAGAGAGAGAGAGAGAGAGAGAGAGAGAGAGAGAGAGAGAGAGAGGGAGAGGGAGAGGGAGAGGGAGAGAGAGAGAGAGGGGGAGGAGAGAGGGAGAGGGAGAGAGAGAGCAACATGCACTCATCAACTAGAAATCATGCCACACGTCCCGATTAATGTGATTCCGCATGATTATGCCACAATTAGGGTTATCTTATGATATAAAGGAAGTTTGCTTCACCTAATGATCTAATGTTTGTGCCATAGACCACTTAATATATTCGAGCATATTATTAATATGGAACCACCCATTGACTTTTGCAATACCTGAATGACAATTATTATCTTGTTGTTGTTTCAGATGAGCACTGCTGTTCAATAAGTTTGATGAGGTTATTTATTACCACCAGACAATTAGTTAGCATTTATCCCATTTCCCAGTGTTCTTTGCAAACGTGGCCACATCTTATCAGTCATTTTCAAAGAAGATACATTTCAAGAAAGAAGGTCACAATCCAGAAAGTTGTAAGTTAAGTATGTTTGAATGGAAATAATGAAAAGTGTTGTGTAGGGTGCTGTTTGTAAAAATCAGTAAATGTTTGAATTAAAAAAAAACTCAAGGTTTTGTAAAACTTTTTACTTTTCAGCACTTTATGTAAACTTCAACAATTTATGCGATCGTTAGAGTGTGTATTATCCATTTGTTTTTTCAGCACGATCGGCCCTGTTGTGTTGTCTTGTTTTATTGAAACTAATGGTCATTCCGTTATCATTAGTTGGTCCTGTCTCCCTGTCTGAAGCTAACTAGAAAAGCTATCTACCTATGTACTATATTCCAATGGAAGTCAGAGCTTAATTTACTGAACATGTTCTCTTTACATTGTTATATATTTTGTGTGAACACTGAGCTGCATGTCATGGTTGTGACCCAGGGGCGTAGCCAGGATTTCTCTCAGAGAGGGGCGGCGCCCCGAAAAGGGCCCCTGTGACAGCGCCAAAGGGGCCCTGATGGGTAAAAAAGGCCCTGCTTGTTACAGAATAGAGTGCTGAAGAGGGCTTAAGAGGGCCCGTTCTGGTATAAAATGCCAAATTGGCATTTTATACAAAAATGCCAAACAGTTGAGATAGTTTTAAGGTTCTGGCGGACAAACGCTACATCCCCAGGTGTCCTCAGGCCTGGTGTACTGCTACCACTTTCCATCGTTATATTCCAACGTTACTCAACGTACGTGGTTGGGACCTGTTCGTGCAGGCCCTGGCCTGCTGGGTCGGCTCTGCGGACTGTCTGTGTGGCCCACCTTCAGTAGCGTGCCTCTGTAAGTGCTGCCCGCGTGTGCCGATGAGCGTCTGCGGAGATCGGGTCCGGTGAGCCCGTCTCACCTCCGTCCGTTACCTGTCACTCGCCAACAGACCCGCCCGCGCAGGCAGGCCGAGATCACTCCTGACCCCACCGAGTGCCAGTTCGCGGTCCTTTGAGGGTTGATCAGACGGACTCACCAGCCGCTCTCCGGCTCTCGGCTGATTCTGCATTACTGGTGTCACCTCACGGCCCAGCTCTCGCCGTTTCCTGTACCCTTTATCAAGGGTTGACAATTCTCTTTTTGTCTGGGGTCGTGCATGAGAACATACGAGGCCAATAATTGTGGAGAGCAACTAGTCTAGGTATCAAGATGACACTCAAACCTGGCCAGATTTCCTACTTCGCTCTGTACTCTTGTAAAGTATCGTCAGTCGGGGATTTTTGTTTCATTCTTCGCATTCCTTAGATGAGATATGGGTAGTTCTCGTTGGTACAAATCATACGAAGTATTTTCAGTCTGTCGGCCGACCCACTGAGCGGCGTTTTGTGTAACCTTTATCTGTCAAATTATCTGCACGGATCTAGGCCTGATGAGGGAAACCTGCGTCTAATTTTCCATTTACATATATAATGAAATATAGACAATTTTCAATTCTAAGCACATGTTTGAATTTTTATATGAAAGCTGGGGGTGATCGAGTCTGGCAAAACCTCTTTCGTTATCCGCAGTCTGGTGATCTTGCTAGATTATGCACGCTGGTGTACCAGTCGCATTGTGAACGATTGTCTACTGAACCCGTATCTACACTGTAGCGGTTTAGAGAAAACACACACACCCACACACCGCCCTCTACATTGAATCTCATCGTGAGGCCAATGCGGCAAGGTGCACCACACTTGTAGTACATTAGGGTTGCCCATGTTGGGTACCCTGACACCGCCTCTGTCGGTGACATTGCCTGAGGCTACTGGGCGGGCTCGATCGCTGTTGTCTGCCAATAAACCAGTCTTGACCCGGCCACCACTGCGTCTGTTACAATGGCGTTCAGGAGTGAATAAGCGCGGAGATACGTTTTAGTTGCAGGCAAGAATGGCAAGTGTTGGGAAAATCCCTGAGTTTGATGAGAGTGTGGAAGGTTTTGGTCCGTATTCGAGACGTGTGGAGCAGTACTTCATTGCCAATGGTGTAGAGGAATCGGATGATGTACGTAGACGAGCGATTTTTCTCAGTGCAGTGGGGCCCAACGTGTTTGGTCTTTTGGAAGATTTAATCGCGCCGGCACGTGTGGAAAGCAAGAAGTACAAGGAGATCGTGAAAGCTTTGCTCGATCATTTTGAGCCGCCCACATCGGCAATCGTTGTCAGGTATTACTTCAACAGATCAGCAAGAGATCCGGGTGAATCAGTCTCTTCATTTGTTGCGAGACTGCGTCGTCTAGCCACTTCAGGACTTCTAGGACTTCAGATTCAGGGGAACGCCCCGTGGCCTTTTATTCGCGCTCCCTGAATGAAACCGAACGGCGGTATTCACAGACGGACAGGGAGGGGCTAGCGGTCATTGCTGGCGTGAAGCGCCTTCATTTCTACTCAGCCGGAAAGTCTTTCGTGATCCAAACAGACCATAAGCCGTTGTTAGGTTTGATTGCGGAAATGAAGCCGCTGCCACTAATGGCATCACCACGGGTGGTGCGCTGGGCTATGATGCTTGGCGCTTATGATTATCAATTAGAGTATGTCCCAGGCACTCGACAGGCTCACTGTGATGCACTGAGCAGGCTGCCAGTGCCGGGTAGCGAGGCTCAACGGAGCCCTGAGCCGGCTGAGACCATTCATCTCATGGAGTTTTTGAACGAGTCACCGGTATCCGCAGACCAGATCCGGTTATGGACCTCACATGACCCAGTGTTATCGCAGGTTTTGGGGTTCGTTCGTGATGGGTGGCCACAAAATACCTCGACTCTCGGCCCAGATTTTCAGTCATACAGGTGTCGAATGTCTGAGCTCAGTGTACAAGCTGGTTGCTTGTTGTCGGGCTCACGTGTGGTGGTGCCTGCACAGGGCAGAGCAGGTATATTAAAGCTACTCCATGAGGGCCATGGAGGTGAATCTAGGACAAAGTCGTTTGCCCGTATGTATGTGTGGTGGCCGAACTTGGACGCAGAAATAGCCACCATGACCAAGCAGTGCCAGCAGTGTCAAGCTTAACGCCCAACCTTGCCAGAAACTCCAATTCACCCGTGGGCGTGGCCGACCCGGCCTTGGGATCGTATTCATGTCGACTATTGTGGACCAATTAATGGCTGGGTATTTTTGGTCATCACAGACGCCCACTCCAAATGGTTAGATATATACCCTTCCCGCAGTTCAACATCCGCAGTCACTGTCGAGCATTTGCGTTGCTCATTTGCGTCCTGGGGAATACCTAGAACGATTGTGTCAGACAATGCGCAATGTTTCACTTCGAGTGAATTTCAGTCATTTTGTAAACGGAACGGCATCAATTATTTGACTTCACCAGCTTTGTCACCAAAATCCAATCGGCTAGCGGAAAAGAGTGTGCAAACGTTCAAACTAGGATTTAAGAAGCAATCATCAGGTTCAGTGCAAACTAAAGTATCTCGATTTTTGTTTCACTATCGCACTACGCCCCATACCACCACACGCACGTCTCCGGCTGAGCTGATGATGGGGTGGACGCTCCGCACACAGTTGGATGCGCTGCGGCCCGACTCAGGCGAGAGGGTTCGGCGGCAGCAGGTGCAGCAGAAGCTGTATCGAGACTCTAAGACGCAAAACAGACATTTAGAGGTTGGAAGTCCAGTGTTTGTGTCGGATATGGGACTGGTGTGTCGAAGGAGTGATCAGAGGTGGTTACCGGGTGTACTTGTTGGGAAGTCAGGCGTAAAGTTGACTGTACGATTGCAGGATGGACGAATTGTTCAGCGACAGTTAGACAAGGTTCGTGATGCTAATCAGGCAGGGCTGCCTCGCACCATCGGAGATGCACGCAACCGGAGTTCAGCTGCCTCTGAGATGGTTCCGCCTCTGCCGTCTGATGTGCCTGTTTCCGCGCCTGATTCACCCTCAGCGGCTGCAGTGTTGCCAACCCAGAGTCGTTGCGCCGATGTACCGTCCCCAGTTTCGCTGGTGCCAGTGCGTGACCACAGTTACAGCTTACGAGACCGCTCACTGTTGAAACAACCGGACAGACTAACGTATTTAGTTCATAATGCGATATTCCGAGTGTTTTCATATTGTGCTGTTTCGTGGTATACGTGTATGGGTGCCAAATACCAGGTGTGGAGGGATGTAGTACATTAGGGTTGCCCATGTTGGGTACCCTGACACCGCCTCTGTCGGTGACATTGCCTGAGACTACCGGGCGGGCTCGATCGCTGTTGTCTACCAATAAACCAGTCTTGACCCGGCCACCACTGCGTCTGTTACAACACTGACATCCGATTGCACAGTCCCAGTGTCAGGTGGTGCTGCGTCATGCAAGGCCTTAGATAGCGCAGTCATTGTGACGTGTGGTGATGTGGTGCCCTGCTGGCGTCAGGTGCTGTCCCATGCTGACATCCGATGCTGTGTCAGGCTGTTGGCAGGTGATGTGACGTGCTGAGGTCGGCTGGTGTGGCTGATGTCCGGTTCTGTGCCAGACCACCGGCAGCTGATGTCCGGTGCTGTGCCAGACCGTCGGCAGCTGATGTCCGGTGCTGTGCCAGACCGTCGGCAGCTGATGTCCGGTGCTGTGCCAGACCGTCGGCAGCTGATGTCCGGTGCTGTGCCAGACCGTCGGCAGCTGATGTCCGGTGCTGTGTCAGGCCTGTGACAGCTGATGTCCGGTGCTGTGTCAGGCCGGTGACAGCTGCTGTGACGCCGTGCTGACCTCGACTGGGGCGGCTGTCGGCAGATGTCGCGCCGCGAGCAGCCGGAGTGGGCGCCGCCGGCGGGCGCGCCGCCGCCACAGCTGCACCTCTTCAACAGCCTCACCAGGAAGAAGGAGCCGTTCGTGCCGCAGCAGGACAAGCGCGTGCTGTGGTACAGCTGTGGCCCTACCGTCTACGATGCGTCGCACATGGGGCACGCCAGGTAGGACACGCCATAGGACACGCCAGGTGGGGCACGCTATAGGATACGCCAGGTGGGACACACCATAGGACACGCCAGGTGGGGCACGCTATAGGACACGCCAGGTGGGGCACTCTATAGGACACGCCAGGTGGGGCACGCTATAGGACACGCCAGGTGGGGTACGCTATAGAACATGCCAGGTGGAGCACGCTATAGAACACGCCAGGTGGGACACGCTATAGAACACGCCAGGTGGGACACGCTATAGAACACGCCAGGTGGGACACACCATTGGACACGCCAGGTGGGGCACGCTATAGAACACGCCAGGTGGGGCATGCTATAGGATACGCCAGGTGGGGCACGCTATAGAACACGCCAGGTGGAGCACGCTATAGAACACACCAGGTGGAGCACGCTATAGAACACGCCAGGTGGGACACGCTATAGAACACGCCAGGTGGGACACGCTGTAGAACACACCAGGTAGGGCACACTATAGAACATGCCAGGTGGGGCACGCTATAGAAAACGCCAGGTGGGACACACCATTGGACACGCCAGGTGGGGCACGCTATAGAACACGCCAGGTGGGGCATGCTATAGGATACGCCAGGTGGGGCACGCTATAGAACACGCCAGGTGGAGCACGCTATAGAACACGCCAGGTGGAGCACGCTATAGAACACGCCAGGTGGGACACGCTATAGAACACGCCAGGTGGGACACGCTATAGAACACGCCAGGTGGGACACACCATTGGACACGCCAGGTGGGGCACGCTATAGAACACGCCAGGTGGGGCATGCTATAGGATACGCCAGGTGGGGCACGCTATAGAACACGCCAGGTGGAGCACGCTATAGAACACGCCAGGTGGAGCACGCTATAGAACACGCCAGGTGGGACACGCTATAGAACACGCCAGGTGGGACACGCTGTAGAACACACCAGGTAGGGCACACTATAGAACATGCCAGGTGGGGCACGCTATAGAAAACGCCAGGTGGGGCACGCTATAGAACACGCCAGGTGGGGCACCCTATAGAACACGCCAGGTGGGGCACGCTATAGGACACGCCAGGTGGGGCACGCTATAGAAAACGCCAGGTGGGGCACGCTATAGAACACGCCAGGTGGGGCACGCTATAGAACACGCCAGGTGGGGCACGCTATAGGACACGCCAGGTGGGGCACTCTATAGGACACGCGAGGTGGGACACGCTGTAGAACACACCAGGTAGGGCACGCTATAGAACACGCCAGGTGGGACTGTCAGGTGGGACACGCCATGGGACTTGCAGGTGCGGACCGTGTGAAAACGCAGGGGTTGTAGGATCCGGCATGTTCACTGGTGTGTGGATGTGAGTGGATTTGTTCGAGTGCTCCATTACAGTTTGCGTGATATAAATGAAGGCAGGGTATTTGTATATGAAAACCAGTAACCAGTGGTGGCCCCCGCCCCTCCCATTAGTTCTCAGCCCTTTTGGATATTGTTCACGGGGAACTAGTGCCCTTTTGTGCCAGAATAACATAATTTGTTTCTCTTCAAAGAATATCTATTGCGCCTCATGCTAAAGCCCTTTATGGCCACTTAAAGGGAGATACGCGGAACAATTTTTATTGGCTAGATCAAAAGGTCACAAAAGTTGTTTCAGAAGTCATCTTCTCATTTTTGCGAATTCGGCCTGTGAATGCCTTAAAATTGCTCTCAAAGTCAACATTTCTAGACGACTTTACCGTTACGCCTCTTATCGATGTGAATATCGTATCCCCGGCTAAGGCTATCAAATTCCCTAAAAAAAACCGGTCGCATTTTTCATAAGCAGTGACTTAAAAGTTTAAAACTATTAAATAAAAAGCTATTTTAAAAAAAAGCTACAGCCAAAAATAATATTAAAACAAAAATATAGGACTTTTAAGAAATCACAATTAACCAGTCAGAACGTACAGCCACCTCATAGGGGGGTCACGTGACCTTTCTGACGCATAAGTTTTGTTATCCTGGGGCTGAAGCAGAAAACGGCTCAAGACCCGAGGTACGGAACGGCTGAAGACTTGAGTAATTATGTTTTTCCGTTTCTAGGGTAAACTAATTCATGTTGTATTTTTAAAGGCTTTGTAAAATTTATTCAAATACAAATACAGGAGAACAAACATTTTTATTGCAAAAAACAATACTTTTCAACTTTAAATAGTATTCGAAAAGTAAGTGATGGGTAAAGGTTTCCGCATTTTATCGGAACTGTTAACCTATTTCGATAATAAGTGAGTGTCCTACCAAAATTTTTCCGAAATTACAAAAATAATTGACAGTTTCGTAATAAGGATTTTTCAAATAGCAAGAAACCACGATAATAATTTGTTCGCGTATCTCCCTTTAACTAGGTCTAAAGTGCCGAAAAGAAACAAACTGTGTTAGAAACAGGGTTGGCAAAATACCGGTAAAAACTAGGTTTATGCCAGCCAGTGGCATAAACTGGTAAATACCGGTATTTACCAGGAAACAGTGGCAAAAAGTGGCAAAAACCTTTAAACTGACAATGATAGACCAGAAAGACATTCTAGGGCCATAGAGCGGTGGTAAATGTGAAGCAATTGATGACATTGGCATGGTCTGTGGTCAAGAGTGGTGTGTAAGCAGGTATTTTATTTTCAAGGCATCATGGTTCAGAATGCTATGAACAACCAGCTTACACCAAAACTCTGGAAAATGTCAAAAGTGATAAATTCTAATCCGTAGGTACCAGACGTACATCACTGAAAACGTGGGAAGGTGAGATTAGAAAATCAGCCAGGTTTCAAACATTGCGAAATCCTACCTTTATTCTTCTTCATTGACGGGCTCTCAGGTTCCAATGTCTGAATATGCGTCCGCTTTGGGCCTTTGATATATCTTTGTCCACTATTTTGAATGGAAGCTTATTATTGCTCTCATTAAGTAAGCAGTTCATCTATCTTTCTGACTGAGCAAACAGAACAGTGCCATTTTTTGGCGCCGGGGTGGCCTAGTGGCTTCGTTGCCAGTCTACGGATCGGATAGCATGGATTAACGTGGGTTCAAGCCCCACGGCGGGAAACCATCTTCCGTGTCCGATCTGACCCGGTGGAGAGGATCCTTAAACACCCACGCCAATACTCCCTGTAGTTAGGCAAGTGTGCCTGTTGGGAGTGGCCGTAATAAAATAAAATACATTTCTGAATGGCATACTTTAAACCCTCCTCAGGTAGTAGGTGTTCAGAGACCGATGATTTAATGACATTTGATATTCAAGCAAAGCGTTTGACTTTCTCTGATGTATATTCAATTCTTAAGAAGTCAAGGTTCTTTGATTGCTTGCTTAACGCGGCATGTCGATTGTTTTCGAGCTCTTAGGCTGTTGATTATGCGAATCTGATGAGATAATTAGGGAATATTTCAATATCATTGGCAATTATTTGGTCAGGATTCGTCGCTAAGTATACTGGACTGGGAAAAAATGGTTGAGCCTCTACCAACAACCAAGTATTTTATGTACCTGTCATATTTTATTTTCTGACATGGGAACTCAAAAATCAAAATACAGGCACCAGAGGGCGATATGGGCCCATGCAATAATTTCCTAATTATTCGCTGAGTTAAGTTACGGCAATGTGAGTAATTTCACTGTACTTTTCTCGCCCTAGTGGGGAGAGGGTGTTTGAACACTTCGCAGGTTTTTCCAACGGTGCCGGAAAACAGCGGCGCAAGGCAGCGCCGTACTGGGCATGCCTTATCTTTGACCAAATACACAACTTTCCTGAAAATGATTATTTGGGGTCATGTCAGGTCAGGTCACCAGGCCAGGTCAAGTGACCTCACCTCATAAATGTTTAAAAATTGCATAAACCAGGATTTAGCGATCTGAAACTTATCACATAATAGACCCACTGGGGGCTTGAAAATATATTCCGGGATTTTTTTATATCGCGGATCTAAGGCAAATACGTGTTATGCATATCCATTGGAAATGCAAGTAGAAAACACAAGTTGCTTGAAAAAATGACTATTTCTGAAGATACCTACGGCTTAAAATGACTTCTTTTATTGAAATGGTAGTATCACTCGGTTTTTTTGTAATAAGAGGAACTGAATGACGCTTGAATATTGGCTCCAAATTAACCCAGTCAGGCGCTAGATTAAAAAAGCATTCTAAAAAAATTCACTCCCTTGACTCGTCATGACCTCAGTATTAACCTGAGCAAAAAAATGTTACTGACACATTATCATCCTAATTTTTCGTGGGCTATTCAGCGCTTTCGCGTGTTTTTTTTGCTTTCGAGGAGCCGAGTTATAGGGGGTGTTCAACACGCGCATTGACAGTAGCAGGTACCCGCCCCCAAGGGTTTTTCGGAGATAGAATAAAAATGGCGGCGCGCAGCGCCACCATACTTGGTATACCTTGTGCCTGATCATTTCTACAACTTCATTCAAAATTTTTAAGTTAGGTCATCTCTGCTCAGGTCACCAGTGCAGGTCAGGTAACCTCACCCCCAAAAAAGTTTAGGATAGCATAAGTCAGAACTCAAAACAATGTAAACTTATCCGATTGAAACTCGTATCACATAATGACCCCAACATATTCTTTAAAATATATTCTGGTATTTTCGATATCAATGACCTAAAGTCGAGTAGGTACGAGCCATGACCTCTCCATTGGAAATGCACAGGAACGTGGTTTGAACAGAATAACTCAATAATAAATGGTGACAAGAGCTTTTATTATCACGCCGTTAGGTTTGTCTCATCCTTGCAGCTAAAATAATATGCATTTACCCTAATTTGACCTTGACCTGAAGTCAGGTCAAATTCTAGGTTTGACCTGATTTGACCTAGCAAGATACTATTACAGATCATTCGATTCGGCTTGCTGCGAGGATTCCAACGGCCTACTTTTTTTGCTCTAACTCTACCAGCTCAGATGTAATGACTGAAAACCTTTATTTACATGTTATCTCTATGGTGACATGTTTTGACCTCTAGTGGCCTAGTATGTGACATAAAAAAGTTTATTTTTTCGGTAGAGACTTGGATGTCTGCCGTGCAAAGGAAAAAAGGGTAACTCCGAAAGTCCACTTTTCAGGAGAGCTAAAAAACCGTTTCCGACCTTTGCAAAGTGTTTTAGTTGCATTGGTAGGTGTATTGACCTAAATATGTATATCGTTGGAATCCTTAGAACATCCTCTTTCCGATGATATGCATTTTATTTTCATTTATTCAACCTAATTTGAGCTAATACCGATGCCCTCTTTTGCCTTTGCAAACCTTGGCTCAATCCACAGAAAATGCAATGGAAGAAAAGGGTAACTAGTTACGGCTTTTTTCCTTTGTGGATTTGGCCGAGAGCCTCGGAGATTGCAAAGGAAAAAAAGGGTAACTCACCATGTTTGATGGAATATATATTCGCGAACGATGATGGGAGCTTTCATGTTGGCTTTAAGAAACTTATTTCATGTTTTGTACACTTATTTAGTATTTCTGTATTATTAACTATAACAATGCCGGTAGGAATCGCTGTCAGGTCAACGCGAAATTAAAGAGCCGCCAACTTGAGAGTTAACTGTTCTGTCTGAACGCATTTTGTTAAAGCCTGTAAGAGGAGTACCCTGGGGTAGGGTACGGGTGTTATGAGGGATGGAAGGGTACGTTGCTGGCTAATATGGGTACAATGATGGCTGGTAGGGGTGCGTTGTCGGTGGGTAGAGGTGCAATTTTGGCTGATAAGGGTGCGGTGTCCGTGGGTACGGGTGCAATGTCGGCTGCTAGGGGTGAGTTTTCGGTGGGAACCAGTGCAATGTAGGCTGCTAAGGGTGCGTTGTCAGCTGGTATGGGTACAATGTTGGCTGCTTGGGGTGCATTTTCGGTGGGTACGGGTGCAATGTCGGCCGCTAGGAGTGCGTTGTCGGCGGATATGGGTGCAGTGTCGGCTGGGAGGCGTGCCCTGCGGGTGGGTGTGGGTGCAATGACGGATGGTATGGGTGCGTCGTTGTTGGCCACGGGTACGATGATTACGGTAACGGTGCTATGTCGACTGGTAGGGGGAGGGGGCTACGTCGGTTGCTAAGGGTGCGATGACGGATAATGTGGGTGTAATTGCGGCTGTTACGGGCGCGTTGCGGCTTAGGACAGGGGACTAAGGCAGCTGTTTGGGTGTCTTGCGGGTATATACGGATGCAATGTCGGTTGGTAGGGATGCGTTGTCGGTGGATACGGGTGCAATGTCGGTTGGTACGGGTGCGGTGCAGCTGAGGACGGGACAGCTGACAGCGTTGCAGCTGGGAACCCACACGCAAGACATCCTACCAGCTGCCTTCGCCGCCTGTCTTTAGCCGTAGTGCATCCCTACCAGACGTCATTGCACCCTATTATCCGTCATCGCACCCCTACAAACCGACAATGCACCCCTACCAGTCACCATTGCACTTCTACCAGTCATCATTACACTCCGATGAACCGACATCGCACCCGTGCTTACCTTCCACGCACTCGTGCCCACCACCCACGCACCCCTTGCAGCCGACATTGCACCCGTACCCACCACCTACGCAGCCCTACCAGCCATCATTGCACCCATACCCACCGACAACGCACCCTTACCAGCCGACATTGCACCCCTACCCACTGACAACACACCCCTACCAGCCATCATTGCACCCGTAACCAATGACAACACACCCCGACCAGCCGACATTGCACCGGTACCCACCGACAACACACCCCTACCAGCCGAAATTGCACCAGTACCCATTGACAATACGCCCCCTACCAGCCGACATTGCACCCCTACCCACTGACAACACATCCCTACCAGCCGACATTGCACCCCTACCCACTGACAACACACCCCGACCAGCCGACATTGCACCGGTACCCACCGACAACACATCCCTACCAGCCGACATTACACCCCTACCCACTGACAACACACCCCTACCAGCCGACATTGCACCCGTACCCACCACCTACGCACCCCTACCAGCCGAAATTGCACCAGTACCCACCGACAACACACCCCTACCAGCCGACATTGCGCCCGTACCCACCGACAACACATCCATACCAGCCGACATTACACCCCTACCCACTGACAACACACCCCTACCAGCCGACATTGCACCCATACCCACCACCTACGCACCCCTACCAGCCGAAATTGCACCAGTACCCACCGACAACACACCCCTACCAGCCGACATTGCGCCCGTACCCACCGACAACACACCCCGACCAGCCGACATTGCACCGGTACCCACCGACAACACATCCCTACCAGCCGACATTACACCCCTACCCACTGACAACACACCCCTACCAGCCGACATTGCACCCGTACCCACCACCTACGCACCCCTACCAGCCGACATTGCGCCCGTACCCACCGACAACACACCCATACCAGCCGACACTGCACCCGTACCCACCGACAACACACCCCTACCAGCCGACATTACACCCCTACCCACTGACAACACACCCCTACCAGCCGACATTGCACCCGTACCCACCACCTACGCACCCCTACCAGCCGACATTGCACCCGTACTCACCGACAGCACACCCCTACCAGCCGACATTGCGCCCGTACCCACCGACAACGCACCCTTAGCAGCCTACATTGCACCCGTACCCACCGAAAGTGCACCCCAAGCAGCCGACATTGCACCCGTACCCACCAAAAATGCACCCCAAGCAGCCAACATTGCACCCGTACCAGCCGACAACGCACCCCTATCAGCCATCATTGTACCCATATTAGCCAGCAACGTACCCTTCCATCCCTCATAACACCCGTACCCTACCCCAGGGTACTCCTTTTACACGGCTTTAACAAAATGCGTTCAGACAGAATAGTTAACCCTCAAGTTGGCGGCTCTTTAATTTCGCGTTGACCTGACAGCGATTCATCCCAGCATTGTTATAGTTAATAACACAGAAATCCTAAATAAGTGTACAAAACATGAAATAAGTTTCTTAAAGCCAACATAAAAGCTCCCATCGTTGTTCGCGAAAATAAATTCCATCCAACATGGTGAGTTACCCTTTTTTCCTTTGCAATCTCCGAGGCTCTCGGCCAAATCCACAAAGGAAAAAAGCCGTAACTAGTTACCCTTTTCTTCCATTGCAAACTCTACCACTTCGGAGCAAAAGTGCAAGTTACCCCGTTTTGCCAAAATGTATTCTAAAATATATAATTTTTTATGTGGTTTACAATTGTGATATTGGTATCATCGGATGCGTCGTGAGAAGGGCTTTCGAATGATATGAAAAACCAAAAATCGATATTTTGAGTTACCCTTTTCTTCCTTTGCACGGCAGATGTACTCTCCAACGCCGTTTCCTTATTCGCTATCCAGCGTGGTTCTCGAGATCTTAGGGGGCGGGGAAAGTGTCAATGCAAAAGTGACTCAGACCTCCGTCAATGCGGGTGTTAACCCCCCCTCCCACACCAGTGTGCCAGAAACTGGTTTTGCGCTACGATGCCGAGTGTACAATTCATATTGAAAATATGTTCAGCGAGTAGAATATTCAAGTAATATTTTGAAAGTCAATTAAAACCCTTTTACATCCCTCACTTATTTACCGTATAGAAATGAATTTTCCACCAAAATTATCTTTAGTTCCATACTTCTGATGAGTTCATAAACACCAGGGCTATTGAATTCGGCTGAAAAGGCACCACTTGAAAAGTGAGTGGGGAAAATAAGTAAAATAATAACACACAGAATCGAGTGAAAAATACAAACTTGTTCAGCTGCGGCTCCCCACCCAGCGCCCTGGGATTTGGAAGTGGGCGAAGGTGGATCTGAGGCACAATGGGGCGGGTATTAACCCTATTTCCGTCAGGCTCCCGGGTACCCCTATTTCCGGCAAGGGGAGCAATATTGCCCCCCTAAGATCTCGTAATCTATCCGGCCGATTTTGAAAATTCAAAGTGCTACAGATTCTCCTGACGCTAAACTCTATTTTTAAAGAAATGAAAATTTCAAAATTTTGATTTTTGAGGGGAAGGTCGTGCAAAATATATAATTTGTGTGTTTTTTAGATTGTCCATAACCCTTGTCTCTGTTGTACGATTCTCACAAAGACTAGTTTGGATTTACGAATAATTGACTCAAAATTGTCATTTACTCGAATTACCCAAAAATTCGAAATTCAATGGTAGTTCCAGCACCAGGACTATGAGGAGAAATATATACAATCTAAAAAGTTCTTGTTACGCGGATTAGAAGCCGTCATATACTGCTCGGCATCTTTGACACTTAAATAAATGAAAAAAACAAAAAACTCATCAGGGGCGGATGCAGTAAGGTAAAATAGTGGGGTAAAATACATACAAACAATATGCGAGTGGTATGCATGAGTATATTAGTCCCTCGGATAGTTGAAATTTATTTCTGATAATTTTTACCCTCCCATGGCAGCTTTGGGAAAGGGGTGGCATAGGTGGATCAAAGACTCTCGTCGTGGGGGGTGGGGGTGATTGGAAACACGGTTCAAAATACGACGATATTGAGTCGCGGCGGTGATACTAGCGGGGAAGATATATTTTGAAAATGTAATGTTACCCCCTCAAATACTGACACTTTTCCGCCATTGGTAACACGTTCCGTATGTTCTTGTCTCCGTGATCTGCCTATGGACGAAATATTCCCTTAGTCGTTCCTGAAACTGAATACATACAGAGCATGCTAGTCTCGCACAAAGCTCTTAGTGAACAAACACATGCTTTTATTTGTGTGATTTACTCTAAATTTAAGTGACTGGACACGCCTCTGGAAATCTAAAATTGGGTTATAACTATTCTGCATTTTCATATACCCAATTGTATTCGCCCTGGCACGGATGTGAAGTCTTCTCACTTACTAACATTTAGTCCTTCTTGATTACATTCCCTCCCCATTTTGAACTGCTGTAACCGCCCCTGATGAATAGAAATAGTGACAATTGTGAATGTACTATCATCTCACATATCAAATAATATAATAAAACCATATAACTGGTATCAGGATCAGCAGAGACGGCTTCCTTTACAAAGAACCCACCGCAATTTCAAAATTTGAAAATTTGAAAATTTCAGAAAACCTGCCTGTGCTAGTTTTAGGAAAAGTCAGGAAGTTTCAAAGTTCTATCGCAAGCCGCTTCGGAGATATTCTCGAAAAACCTGAAGGGGAGGGCAATATTAGCCCCCCTGCCGGAAATAGGGTTAATAATTATTGCGGGCAATTAAAGCTCCTAACTGCGAATGGTACGCTCAGAAATCAAATCACAAGATTGAATGGAAATGTGTATCTTGCGCAGCGTCTTCCTACAAATTGTCGTGTTGCAGGTATTATCTTACCCTTCTACGAGCGCCAGGTGATCAGAATTTTTTCACGCGAACAGGAGACATCTAATTAAACGGACTTCGTTCGGGCGGCACCATGCGTAGCTAGTAATTTTTCACTAACCACATATCTAAAAAATTCCGTTCGAGCTGAGCGTGATCGGGAGCAAGTAGCTGTAAAAATTTAAACGAAGCTTTTGTAATAGATTCTTCTCAGGAAAGAATATATGCAATTTGAAAATGAGTGTTGATATCATGAGCGTCGCCACCTGCAAAAATGAGGGGCCAGCCAACTTTCAACCTTATGCGAACAAGAAATTTACTACGTTAGGATAAAAGCTTTTCGAATCTGGGCTCCTCGTTGCGTTGAGCTCCGGCTGGTTATAAAAACTTCCGATATTCTCCTATTTTGACTGAGATTAGGAATTTTTACCAAAAAGGTCCGATGCCGGGTGGAATAAGAGGAAATGTAGTTTCAATCTGGTTTCATTAGTGAAGCTCAGTATCCCCGTTGTTTAATGTATGCATAACTTGATACGAGCAATATGTCGTGCCTGCTCCTGGGCTCGTCGTGCTTGCTGCTGGGGTTGTAGTTTAACGCCCTCCCAGCAAGCGCTGCGCGATCCCGGATGTGACGTCACACCTCGTAGCATATAACACGGGAAAATTAAATGATTAAATATCCAAACTTGTTGCAAAAAGAGGCAAAGAATCGAAGATGAAATGCTTATTTATTCATTTGGGATAAACTTGATTGCCTTGTATTCTCACAAATTTGTAAGTGGGCAGTGCCATTAGGAGCAGTTTAACACACGGCCCAAAGGTAAAGGAATTCCTCTATGCCCGTGTGACGTCACTCGGGCGTGCAGGAATCCCTCTTGAACGTACCTTTATGTAAAGGTACCTTGGTAGTTTAAGATTTTGAGAGCGTAGGACTTAAAAATTCTCTTCTATTGCTGCTGGGTGTCACTATTTTCAAGTTTCACTGAGGCGGTTATCTATACATATGTATAGATGCCGGATGGTTGCCATTAACATGCTAATTGATGCTATATCGTACGTGGTTTCGTATGTTTGTATGGTTGGTGCTGATTATTTTGCTTTGTGCGGCTAGGAGCCTTCAAACAGCGGGAGCACAAATACATTATTGATACATTATACACATTTAGGAATTATTTTAAAGTCAATTGCTGTATCGTAATGAGACTGAAAAGTAACTCCAAATAAGTCGTTGACCATTCTTTGACCTAAGCCATAGGATTTCAAGATATATTTAAATAATATTTCTTATTTCTTGCTGGGTTTTATCAGCGAAAAGTCGACAAAGACAGCTAAGCGATGAGGAACCCCTATGATGCCGAACAGCGCCGCTGCGCCGTTCAAAAGGGAGTAGAATGGTAACGTAGATTTGAAGACCTTTTTAGGCATAAGGGCTAAAAGACAGATATTTTTTGTATCATCAATAATAATTAACCCATTATTTTCATTCTTAAAAACAATATGGTAAAAAGTGGCAAAAACTGGGAAAAACTAGTTTATGCCAGCCGGTTTCAACCATGGTAAATACCGGTAAAAACCACCCAGTGCCAAAAACCTGCCAACCCTGGTTAGAAAGGAAAAATGTCGCTTTGGAATGTAAACAATATCCTTGTGAGCTTCATAGATTGTCGCTTCTCCTCTAAAGTCCCCAATGGGACTTGAAAATCACTGTTTGAACGGCAAACATTGTTGACTTGAAGGAGTATGTTGAATGGTTTTTAACACGCGCGTCGCTGGGATCTCGGACACGACGCGCCCCGCTGGGGACGGGGTGTATTTCCTCCCGCCCCCTCCGTATCTCATTTTACAGAAAAGCGAAAGAAAAATTACGGACGGAGTTCTAAAGCTTTTGACGAGACCAAGAGAAATTACATGCACTATTTTTATGTCAGGCCAATATTGAGGTCAGCAGAGGTCAAGGAAGGTTCCATAGGCTTACAACAGGGTAGTGCACATTTTTCCCTCTATATTTTTACTGGGCATAGCTGGAGAAAATATTTAGGCGTCATTGGTTTCCTCTCTTCGTGGCGAATCAAATGATGACTAGGAATATGACGAATATGACCTTACTAGGTGAAGTGGTGAAAATGACCTGACATCTAGGGTCACATGCTGACCTGGTATGGCCATGTTGCAAATCAATGGGCTCCCCGTGACAAGATAAGCACAATGCAATCAACATGGAAGCTTTATCTCGATTCAGTGCAGATTTCTTGGAGAGATAATCACCATGCTCCTGTGACCTAACACGATCTTTGAGAGGTCAGATAGTCAAAAACTCAACTTTATGGTCAATATTGTGATAAGAATACACGGTTTGAGTACCAAGTTAATCTATCGAGTGTTAGCTGTAAACGAGCCCTTTCCATTTTCCAACGTAGACTAATGGGGTGACCAAAAAATTGGCCCCATCCTAGGTCAAAAATATGAAAAGTCCGAGATAACAGATTTATATGCCCTAATGAGTTCATCATATTGTGAAATATTGATCTGATCGGCTAGCAGATTTTCCTTAGGCGCCGCTTCAAATTAGTGATTTTGGGTTTTGAGGTCGGGTCGGTTGACCTTGAACACCTCCTTGACCTGACATGGCCTGAGCTAAAAAATCTGGTGCGCTCGTCCATCCAGGTCCTACATCTCGTTCGACATCCTGCGGCGGGTCCTAGCCGACTACTTCGGCTATGACGTGCTGTACGTGATGAACATCACCGACGTGGACGACAAGATCATCAAGCGAGCGCGCCACACCCACCTGCTGGAGCAGTACGGTCGGCAGGCGCAGGACCTGAGGCGCATCCTGGATGACTGCTCCGAGGCGCTCAAGGTAACCAGTACAGGCAAGCAGCAATCGACGGAGAATAGGCTGAAGCAAGGGACCGAATCGGCCGTTTTGTATTTAAGTATTTATCGCCTCAGATGAAGTGTCGCTTCTGCTCAACGCCTGTGTTGGTGCGGCCATGCGACGGTGACGCTGCCCGGTGCGACAGTGACGCTGCCTGGTGCGACAGTGACGCTGCCTGGTGCGACAGTGACGCTGCCTGGTGCGACAGTGACGCTGACCCGTGTTACAGTGACGCTGCCTGGTGTGACAGTGACGCTGCCTGGTGCGACAGTGACGCTGCCTGGTGCGACAGTGACGCTGACCCGTGTGTGCTGACCCGTGTTACAGTGACGCTGCCTGGTGCGACAGTGACGCGACCCGTGCGACAGTGACGCTGACCCGTGTTGTGAGGTGGTGCGACAGTGACGCTGACCCGTGCGACAGTGACGCTGACCCGTGTTACAGTGACGCTGACCCGTGTTATGGTGACGCTGACCCGTGTTATGGTGACGCTGCCGGGTGCGAAAGTGACGCTGACCCGTGTTACAGTGACGCTGCCTGGTGCGACGGTGACGCTGACCCGTGCGACAGTGACGCTGACCCGTGTTACAGTGACGCTAACCCGTGTTACAGTCAGGGTTGGCAAAATACCGGTAAAAACTAGGTTTATGCCAGGCAGTGGCATAAACTGGTAAATACCGGTATTTACCAGGAAAAAGTGGCAAAAACCTTTAAAGTAACAATAATAGACCAGAAAGACATTCTAAGGCCATAGAGCAGGTTGTAAATGTGAAGCAATTGATGGCATTGGCATGGTCTCAAGACTGGTGTGTAAGCGGGTATTTTATTTTTTAGGCATCATGGTTCAGAATGCTATGAATAACCAGCTTACACCAAAACTCTGGAAAATGGCAAAATGTCAGAAGTGATAAATTTTAATCCGTAGTTACCAGACGTACATCACTGAAAACTTGGAAAGGTGAGATTAGAAAATCAGCCTGGTTTCAAACATTGCCAAATCCTACCTTTATTCTTCTTCAGTGACGGGCACTCAGGTTCCAATGTCTGAATATGCGTCCGCTTTGGGCCTTTGATATATTTTTGTCCACTATTTTGAATGGAAGCTGATTATTCCCCTCATTTTTAAGTAAGCAGTTCGCCGATTTTTCTGACTGAGCAAACAGAACAGTGGCATTTCTGAATGGCACACTTTGAACCCTCCTCAGGTAGTAGGTGTTCAGAGACAGATAATTTAATGACATTTGATATTCAAGCAAAGCGTTTGACTTCCTCTGCTGTAAAATTCAATTCTAAAGAAGTGAAGGTTCTTTCTAAAGAAGTGAAGGTTCTTTAATGCTTAACGACATGCTTAACGCGGCATGTCGATTGTTTTCGAGCTCTTAGGCTGTTGATTATGCGAATCTGATCAGATAATTACAGAATATTTCAATATCATTGGCAATTCTCTGGTCAGGATTCCTCGCTAACTATACTGGACTGGGAAAAATTGGTTGACTCTCTACCAACAACCAGGTATTTTATGTACCTATCATATTTTATATTCTGACATGGGGACTCTTAAATAAAAATACAGGCAACAGAGGCGATATGGGCCCATGAAATCATTTCCTAATTATTCGCTGGGTTAAGTTACGGCAATGTGAGTAATTTCACTGTACTTTTCTCGCCCTAGTGGGGAGAGGGTGTTTGAATACCTCTCGGCTTTTTCCAACGGTGCCGGAAAACAGCAGCGCAAGGCGCCGCCGTACTGGGCATCACTTATCTTTGACCAAATACGCAACTTTCCTGAAAATGATTATTTGGGGTCATCTCAGGTCAGGTCACCAGGCCAGGTCAAGTGACCTCACCTCATAAAATGTTTAAAAATTGCACAAGTCAGGATCTAGCGATCTGAAACTTATCACATAATAGACCCACTGGGGACTAGAAAATATATTCCGGGATATTTATATCGCAGATCTAAGTTCAAATACGTGTCATGCATATCCAT
Organism: Lepas anatifera; assembly: GCA_034440635.1. Classification (NCBI taxonomy): domain Eukaryota; kingdom Metazoa; phylum Arthropoda; class Thecostraca; family Lepadidae; genus Lepas; species Lepas anatifera. The sequence continues at coordinate 156,445 of JAOTON010000899.1, forward strand.
TGGAAATGCATGTAGAAAACACAAGTTGTCGAAAAAATGGCTCTATTTCTGAAGATACCTACGGCTTAAAATGACTTCTGTTATTAAAATGGTAGTATCACTCGGTTTTTTGTAATAAGAGGAATTGAATGACGCTTGAATATTGGCTCCAAGTTAACCCAGTCAGGCGCTAGATTAAAAAAGTATTCTCAAACATTTCACTCCCTTGACTCGTCATGACCTCAGTTTTAACCTGAGCAAAAAATGTTAATGACATATCCAATTGATATTGAATATTGCATTGTCATGATATTGCAATTGATATTGTTAATGACATGAGCAAAAAATGTTCCTCATAATTTTTCGTGGGCTATTCAGCGCTTTCGCGTTTTTTTGCTTCGAGGAGCCGAGTTATAGGGTGTCTTCAACACGCGCATTGACAGGGGTAGGTACCCGCCCCCCATGGGTTTTTCGGAGATATAATAAAAATGACGGCGCGCAGCGCCGCCATGCTTGGTATACCTTTTGCCTGATCATTTTTACAACTTTATTCAAAATTTTAAAGTTATGTCATTTCAGCTCAGGTCACCAGTGCAGGTCAGGTGACCTCACCTCAAAAAAGTTTAGGATAGCATAAGTCAGAACTCAAAACAATGTAAACTGATCGGATTGAAACTCGTATCACATAATGACCCCAACATATTCTTTAAAATATATTCCGGTATTTTCGATATCAATGACCTAAAGTCGAGTACGAGCCATGACCTCTCCATTGGAAATGCACGGGAAAATGGTTTAACATGCGCATTGACGGGGGTCTGAGCCACCTTCGCATTGACGGGGGGCGGGTACCCGCCCCCTAAGTTCTCGAGAACCACGGTAGGTAGCGAAAAGCGGTAAACGGCGTTGGGCTGCTCATCCACTTCTCCCATCGAAAACATTTGTACCATTTTTTTGTAAGGTCACATTTAAGGTCACGAGAGGTCAAAACATACCGTCATAGGGATAACATGTAAACTCAGTTTTTCGGCCATTACATCTGAACAAGTAAAGATAGAGCAAAACGACTTGAACTATATGAATCCTCTTAGCAAGCCGAATCGAATGATATATAATTTGACCTTGCTAGGTCAAATCAAGGATTTGACCTGACCTGAGGTCAGGTCAGGGTCAAATTATATAAAAGGCATATCATTAGAACCGCAAAGCCCAGGCGAGTCTGATGCAGCTAAAATAAATGCTCTATCACCATCCGTTACTGAGTTATTCCGTAAAAACCATTTTTCCCATGTATTTCCAATGGAGAGGTCATGCCTCGTACCTGATCTTAGGTCATCGATATCAAAAATACCGGAACATATCTTAGAGAACTCGGTGGGGCCATTATGTGATATGAGTTTCAATCGGATAAGTTGACCCTGCTCCGACTTATGCTATCTTAAACTTTTTTGAGGTCGAGTCACTTGACCTGTACTGGTGACCTGACCTGAGATGACCTAACCTTAAAATTTTCACAGAAGTTGTAAAAATGATGAGGGAAAGGTATGCCAACTACGGCGGCGCTACGCGCTGCCGTTTTTCTGCTGTCTCCGAAAAACCCGAGGGGGTGGGGCGGGTACCCGCCCCCGTCAATGCGCGTGTTAAACAGAATAACTCAGTAATAAATGGTGACAAGAGCTTTTATTATCACGCCGTTAGGTTTGTCTCATCCTTGCAGCCCTAATGATATGCATTTAACCTAATTTGACCTTGACCTGAAGTCAGGTCAAATTCTAGGTTTGACCTGATTTGACCTGGCAAGATGATATTACAGATCATTCGATTCGACTTGCTCCGAGGATTCCAATGGCCTAACCTTTTTTACATGTTATCTCTATGGTGATATGTTTTGACCTCCAGTGACCTAGAATGTGACCTGAAAAAAGGTTGACATTTTGCGGTAGAGACTTGGATGTACTCTCCAACGCCGTTTACTTTTTCGCTACCTAGCGTGGTTCTCGAGATCTTAGGGGGGCGGCGGCATTATTTTTCAACTTTAAATAGTTTTCGAAAAGTAAGTGATGGGTGAAGGTTTCAGCATTTTATCGGAACTGTTAACCTATTTCGATAATAAGTGAGTGGCCTCCCAAAATTTTGCCGAAGATACAAAAATAATTGAAAGCTTCGTAATCAGGATTTTTCAAATAGCAAGAAACCACAATAATACTTTTTCGCGTATCTCCCTTTAATGTATGCATAACTTGATACGAGCAATATGTCGTGCCTGCTCCCTGGGCTCGTCGTGCTTGCTGCTGGGGTTGTAGTTTAAACAGCCCCCTCCAACAGCAAGCGCTGAGCGCAGATCACCGGATGTGACGTCACACCTCGTAGCATATAACACGGGAAAATTAAATAATTAAATATCCAAATTTGTTGCAAAAAGAAGCAAAGAATCGAAGATGAAATGCGTATTTCTTCATTTGGGATAAACTTGATTAAACTTGATTTATTACTTGTTTAACACACGGCCCAAAGGTAAAGGAATTCCTCCACGCCCGTGTGACGTCACTCGGGCGTGAAGGAATCCCTCTTGAACGTACATTTATGTAAAGGTGCCTTGGTAGTTTAAGATCTTTAAAGCGTAGGACTTGTTAAATATTCTCTTCTATTGCTGCTGGGTGTCACTACTTTAAAGTTTCACTGAGGCGGTTATCTATACATATGCTGGGCCCATACAAGCATTAACATGCTAATTGATGCTATATCGTACGTGGTTTCGTATGTTTCAATGGTTGGTGCTGATTATTTTGCTTTGTGCGGCTAGGAGCGTTCAAACAGCGGGAGTACAAATACATTATTGATACATTATACACATTTAGGAATTAAGATGTTCCCTGGCCTCTCCCTCGAATCCGGAAATGTAAAAAACGCTGAAGATTATATATTCAGGCACAGCCCTTCATCAGAATCGTGGAGAAATCATAATTCTAGTCCTAGTATAGAAGGCATTTTTGTGTGAAGCTCAATTCGAGGTCTGGCTATACTAGGACTGAGAATTATTGATATTTACTCCACGATTCTGATGAAGGGCTGTGCCCGAATATATAATCTTCAGTGTTTTTTACATTTCCGGATTCGAGGGGAGAGGCCAGGGAACATCTTAATAACTCATCATCATGCTCCTCGCCGCAGCACTTCAAAACTTATCAACATTTAGGAATTAGTTTAAAGTCAATTGCTGTATCGTAATGAGACTGAAAAGTGACTTTAAATAAGCCGTTACCCATTCTTTGACTTAAGCCATGGGAATTCAAGATATATTTAAATAATGTTTCGTAATTTTTGCTGGGTCTTACCAGCGAAAATTCGAGAAAGACAGTTAAGCGATGAGGAACTCCTATGATGCCTAACAGCGCCGCTGCACCGTTGAAAAGAGAGTAGAAGGGTAACGTTGATTTGAAGACCCTTTTAGGCATAAGGGCTAAAAGACAGATATTTTTTGTATCATCAATAATAAATCACTCATTATTTTCATTCTTATAAAAATGTGGCAAAAACTGGCAAAAACTAGTTTATGCCAGCCGGTTTTAACCCTGGTAAATACCGGTAAAACCACCGAGTGGCAAAAACCTGTCAACCCTGGTTACAGTGACGCTGCCCGGTGCGACAGTGACGCTGCCCGGTGCGACAGTGACGCTGTTCGGTGCGACAGTGGCGCTGCCCGGTGCGACGGTGACCCTGATCCGTGTTACGGTGACGCTGCCGGGTGCGACAGTGACGCTGACCCGTGCACCGGTCCGAGGCAGGTGTACGGCGCCAGGGCGGCAGAGGAGCGCGACGCCGACAAGCGCGCCATGCAGAGCCGTCTCATGGACAAGCTGGCCGCCGCCATCGACCGGGTGGAGACCATGGTGAAGCAGAACGGAGAGGACCTCACCGAGGCCAAACAGGTGAGGTCGAACGCAGGCGGGCGAGGGAGGGGTGGAGGTCCGGTGGGGGAGACTGAGGCGTGGGCAGGAAATCGCTCCAGTAACATACGTGAGCAGCTACAGATAGGACTTGGCGGAGTGTGAGTGTGGGTCGAGATCATTGACTTGCGGGATTTACCGTGCCTTTATGCATTGCATCCCTTTGGCCTTTTGCAGGCCTTGATCCCTGACATTAACTTTTACCGGGGACAAGCTTCCTTTCGCTCATATGATATTAATAAAAAATAATTGCTGGATGATTGCTTCCTCAGCCACCATCCCTGCCGCTCCAAACCCCTTAGTTAGTTAGTTAGTTAAGGTTTTTTATAAGGCGTTCTGTGCAAAGCACCTTTGCCCGCCTCTAAAGTGTGGGGGAGAATTTTCCGGGAGGGGTGTTTACTTTAATGTCGCAGAACAAAGGGACGAATCTTATTTCAAGGAATGGGTCGCGAAGTGTAGCAACACTTGCGAGGGAAGGGGATTGCTACGGCAGAGATGCCGAGCCTGGGGCACAGGTAGGATTTAAAAGGGTACGTGAAGAGTCTTGCCAGCGTAAAGATTAGTTTTTTGAATTTTGTTCCTTGTTATCGAATAACCGTTTGCTTACGTTACTCGAGTTCCTCCATTGAAAAAGAATAATTTTGGGTTATTAGAAATACCCGCAAGCACCATGACGTGATGCCGCGGGTCTTTATCCTGCAACCAGGAGGTGAGGTTACAGCACCCTCTCTGGCTGGGTAGCCGCCGCATAGAGGAAGAGAGAAGGGTAATAGAACAGATAGAGTGTTAGGGAGGGGTGTGAGTTGGTTAGTTGTTAGTCTTAGACGTGGTTAGTATAGTTAGTAGTCCTTAAGTTAGGGTTAGTTGGTTAGCAAATATGAACGGATGGTTAGGTAGGGTTAGTTGGTTAGTTGAACCTTTTTTTGGTTTTGTTTTGTTTTTTGTTTTTTTGTTTGTTTTTTTTTCTAGGGTGGGAGTTATTCTGAGTCTACCATACCTTAGGACCAGACAGTTAAAACCTAGTTTGAAGCACCTATTGTTTAAATTTGTCAGAGGGACGTTTCTAGTGTAATTGTTATTTCTAATATGAGGGGTGCTATTCGGATGCAGGTATTTTCCATACGTGCCACCATAGACGTTCAGATAAAGCTCTCGAGCCTAGAAGCCTTCAGGAATGTAAAGAGCTTGTCCAGCAGCTCAGGGTGATCATTGCCGAGAAGAGTGGAAAGGTTTACTGGGATGTTTCTGTTGCGGCAATAATCTAGCATGGGCTGCCTATGGGCGTCGTGCTGGGGACAGTCGATGAGGATATGGTAGGGATTTTCCATGGCAGAGCAGGTACAGAGTCTTTATATTTTTATATCAACTGCCATAGCTTGTGAATAATGGATATGGGCGAGGATTCTATTTGTTACTAGCGACAATAGAATATTTAGTGAATTTCAAAAGGTATAGCTTTATGATTTGGGCTTTTATTGTGGGCATGTTCCGTTGCCCAAGTATTATGAATAAATCCGTCCGCCTCTCCTGTAACTCGTATCCCTCCGATATGGCGGAGCTACCATTAGTCACTAATGAGGGACCGCAGGGTGAATTACAGCCCGTGATAAATATCGAATTAGAAGCGCCCCAGTAGAGGAGGCTGTGGGCCAGCCGTTGACCCGGTGCTGGCGTGCAGCTGCTGCTGTCGGAGGCGGCCGACCCGCTGGCCGCCTGGCTGGACGCCCGACTGGGACACACCGTCACTGACAACGCCGTCTTCAGCGCTCTGCCGCGACGCTTCGAGGCCGAGTTCCACGACGACATGCAGGCGCTGAACGTGAGCTCAGCCTTCAGCATGTGCGCCAAGCTGGCGTATTTTGGCTGTATCGTGCTACCCGAAGTCGTTGGCGGGAAATTCTCACGTACTATTTACAGTTGACCTCTGGCCCTCATTAACTGAGAGTATCCAGCAAAAAATGCTCTGTGCTAAATACTAAGGATATCTGTGCTGACTCCCATGGAATGCGTCTCGTAGCTTGCGAACTGGGGTGAAAGGTGTTGCCAGGACTGTTGTCGGACGGGCGTGTGTACCGGTCGGCAGATCCTGCCTGCCAACGTGGTGACCCGGGTCAGTGAGTACGTACCCGAAATCGTCGCCTACATCGGCCGCATCATCGACAACGGCATGGCGTACGAGTCGGCCGGCTCGGTGTACTTCGACGTGGGCCGGTTCGACTCTCGGCCCGGGCACCACTACGCCAAGCTGGTGCCTGAGGCCTACGGCGACAGCGCCGCTCTGCAGGAGGGTGAAGGTGAGGCGGCTGGGGGTCAGTGCCAAGCTGGTGCCTGAGGCCTACGGTGACAGCGCCACTCTGCAGGAAGGTGAAGGTGAGGCGGCTGGGGGTCCGCGCCAAGCTGGTGCCTGAGGTGTACGGCGACAGCGCCGCTCTGCAGGAGGGTGAAGGTGAGGCGGCCGGAGGTCCTCGCCAAGCTGGTGCCTGAGGCCTACGGTGACAGCGCCACTCTGCAGGAGGGTGAAGGTGAGGCGGCTGGAGGTCCGTGCCAAGCTGGTGCCTGAGGCCTACGGTGACAGCGCCGCTCTGCAGGAGGGTGAAGGTGAGGCGGCCGGAGGTCCTCGCCAAGCTGGTGCCTGAGGCCTACGGCGACAGCGCCACTCTGCAGGAGGGTGAAGGTGAGGCGGCCGGAGGTCCTCGCCAAGCTGGTGCCTGAGGCCTACGGTGACAGCACCGCTCTGCAGGAGGGTGAAGGTGAGGCGGCTGGAGGTCCCCCTGCGACGGCTGGCGCGTCATGTTCAGCTGCAGGGAACCGTGCTGCCAAAGGCAAAATACAGATTATGGAGGACTAAGTTGATTGACTTGAGCGCACAGTTAGTTGTTTTTTGTGTGCGGGGAGAGGGTTAGGGCGGACCGGCTGTTGCAAGTTGGTGTTTTTTGCAAAGTTAGTTAGTAGGCTTCTCAAGTTCGTTCGAACCGTCGGGTCATTAAAGGAATAGACCACTTTGTCGAAATTCGATAAAGGACTATTTAGGACTATTATTTTAAGGAAAAATTAGGACTATTAAGGACTATTATTTTGAGATCTATGGGCAAATTAGGTCTGAAAATAAGAAAATCCCATTTTGTTTCCATCTCAAGTCGCGCAAAACAAAGATACTGCTTATTGTCTTACCAGGCTGGGTTGACTCAAGCATTGCGAGTAATTACAAATCGGCAGCCTGAGGCGGCTTGCGACATGTAAGGTCGCGTGGCCATACCATTTGTCATCATGTATCACGTGACATGCGCTGCCAGATGGAAAGGGATTCTTTCCTGGTTAGAAATAAGCTATTAAGCCCCCCCCCCCCCCACTTTGAACTCAAAGGCGTGCGGGAATTTTATACAGAGAGCTTTGCGTGAAATTGAAATATGCCTATGGTGGTTTCTGGACACACTACACAACTGCTGTCTCAGTTCAGAACCCATTATAAAAGTGGGACGCTCCCTTTAAGAACCCATTTAGTTTTTGTTGTATAGCAGTATTGATGTATATGATGTTATTTTTAAGCTGAAGTGTGCTGCGGCTTGTTTGAGCCGGGATCTGCGTTGTCGGCAGGCGATCTCAGCGTCTCCGAGGAGCGTCTGAGGGAGAAGCGCTCCCCCAACGACTTCGCTCTGTGGAAGGCCTCCAAGGCCGGCGAGCCCAGCTGGCAGTCGCCGTGGGGCGCTGGCCGGCCCGGCTGGCACATCGAGTGCTCCGTCATGGCCTCGGCCATCTGCGGGCCTAGCATGGATATCCACACCGGCGGATACGACCTCAAGTTCCCGCACCACGACAACGAGCTGGCGCAGGCCGAGGTAGGACGCAACCGGGTCTGTCTGGAGCATCAACAGCTTAATCAGTCAGCCATCGAACATTTTTGAACTCAGTAGAGTACCCAAAACTTTCCTCTTTACAAACTGATTATGCTGATCTATTCTGTGTTCCTTGCTAATGATGGGGCGTGCTGTTTTTCAGTTTTTTTTTCTTGTGTTGCTGTTCTATTTCACGTTGGATATCAGGTCGTGTCGCCAGTTTTTTCTTCATTTGTTCTTCGCTTATTAATCACGTGACTTATTTTGAGTGACACTGGCCTAACTGTTGGTCATGCACCTGCAGGCTTACTTTGACAACGACAACTGGGTGCGCTACTTCCTGCACTCCGGACACCTGACGATCGCCGGCTGCAAGATGTCCAAGTCGCTGAAGAACTTCATCACCATCAAGGAGGCGCTGAAGCACCACTCGGCGCGCCAGCTGCGGCTGGTGTTCCTCATGCACGCCTGGAAGGACACGCTCGACTACAGCGACAACACCATGGAGGTGGCCAGGAGCTTCGAGAAGACGGTGAACGTGAGTGGCGGCTGGCGGCAGCCGGTCCACCTGTGTTCAGGCTCAGACTAGCTCTCGTTACCGAGTGAAGCGGGAGCTGTGCCCTATGTAACGAGCATGGCAGTGTCCTGATGCCGTTTTTGTACATAGTGTGATGTCGGGACTCGAAGGAAAAGTGGTGTCAAATTTGTCTGGAAAAACAACGGGCATGCGTGGGTACCTGGAACATTACCCTGCAAGTCTGTACCTACACAGAAGTCAATATCGGAGTAGGAAAAAGGTGGAAATGGAAAGCAGATTTTACTGAAAGAGAAAGATCTTTTTGTGCCGCATTTCTATCGCAAGTGTGCAAGAGGCTACATGCGACAGCATGGTAAACATTGGTGGGTTCAAATCAGGTGCTTTGGGATTGTGGACAAACAGCCAAAATTGGGAAAAACAGTATTTCTACAGAACGGAAATCAGGCACTTTCAGAAACCATGACCTCTATTGGCCCATGGGCCTAATGAAAGCATTGCCGCTCAAAGTATCAGTGAGAAAACTTCACATAGGCGGATAACATCTCAAAAGTAGGAAAGTAGCATTTCAAAATATGTGTCTCATTTAGAACTTAACAGTTCTTTTGTGTATAGGTTCCCTTCAGGCAAGTGGCTCGCACATCAAATGCCTAAGTGAAAACTAAACGACCGGGCTTTGGGACGCCAAAATTCACGGCTTAGTGTCAAAATTTGTGTGATCGGGGTGTTAAGTTTCCTAGTAAAATCGTAAAATTTAGAAACCTGGAGCAGAGATATGCCGTCTGCTTTTCTCATTTCGACACAGAGAGGCCACCGGAGAAGCACTCATTCATTTTCACCAATTGGCACCACTTAGATATTTCCCTTTGAGTTAGGAACAGTGTTTTTCGATGAGCGGTTAGATTGCCTCCATCCCATTGGTTTATTGTACCTGAACCCTGTGGCTCATTGTATTTTCCGTGTGTTCCTCTTCTCTGACGCGTGCAGGTTGCTTCGCCCCCCACCCCTACCGGCTCCTCTCCTCCCACTGTCGTCGATTCCTCCCATCGCCCCGTTGGCTCCCCGATCACCGTCGTCTGGCCCGCCCTCGGCAGGAGTTCTTTCTGTACGTGAAGTCGGTGCTGCGCTCGGCTCCCACTGGGCCCGAGTTCTTCCAGAAGTGGGCCGACAGAGAGCTGGCCCTCAACAACACACTGGGCCAGACAAGGACGGCCGTGCACGCCGCACTCTGTGGTCAGTGCCCTGCTGCTGCCTCGGACGCTTCTAACCTGGACTTTGAATAAGTTGGAGAGTCATTGAGTTTTCTTCGTGCGAAGGAAATACTGCTACTGAAGACCTATGGCCCTCATTATCTGTAGGCTTCTTATTGTTTAGTAAACCGTTGGTACTTCAATATCGCACTTCACGGCACTGACAAACGAAAAAGTTAGCCAGGCATCCTCCCGGCTGTTGTCTTTGACTCGGCTCTCAATGTAGCGCCCTGCTCCTGACCGCCCCGCCCTCCTCCGCCAGATAACGTGGACACGCGCTCGTCGTTGGACGCCCTGCGGGACCTGGTGTCGGCCTGTAATGGCTACGTCTCCGAGTCGAAGGCGGCAGGCACGGCGCCCAACCGGCAGCTGCTGGCCGACTGCGCCCGCTACGTCACCTCCATGCTGAAGGTGTTCGGCGCCGTGCCGCAGTCTGGCCCCGAGATCGGCTTCCCGCTGGAAGCAGAGGGCGCCACCGACGTGAGTGCTTGGTCTCGGATAGTGGTGGCATAATCGGTGGTGGTTTTTAGGCCGGTAGTTATTAAGGAGGATTTGATGCTAAGCAGATCAATTGCCAGCTCAATTGGTAGCTCAGTTGGTGGAGTGTTGGGCTTCGGCCATTACAGAAAACTCTGCAGTGGGAGTGTATTGTTGAAAATTTGGGATTGTTCCTCCTGAGACGCTCCGGCGCTCAATATTCACCCGACGTAGGTCAGCTGGCAGCCGACTGGTGAGAGAGTGAGCGGGGCGGTCGTCCCTGTGCTGTTTCCTTGCTTCTAAATTAGGCCTTTGTTGCAGGAATTGCTCGTTCAGTTGGTGGAGTCGGAGTCTCTGTGACAAATCCTTCGATGACTTTATCGAGGGTTTGATCCTAAAAGCTGAACCTGCAATAACTTGGAAAATTTTTTTAAAAACTATGCATGTGATGTGAAGAGGAAGAAGTCTGGTGGAAAGCTTCTATATCTCTTTGTGTTAAGACCTGCTTCCATCAGTGCTACTTTCTTAGGGAAGTACGCCATCCCCGCTTTTTTACATAAAGCTGGCTTTGCAAGTCATCGTTTTATACTTTGCAATGCACATATTCCGTGGCCATCTTGCAGGATTTCAGTCGGTCGTCTTCCCACTACGACCCGCGCCTCTGACTCCGCACCACCCTGTGTTTGCCTGACCTCACCCTGCCACTGTCGGTAGGTGGAGCCTCTGTTGGCGCCATTTCTCTCCCTGGGTAGAGCCTCTGTTGGCGCCATTCTTCTCCATAGGTGGAGCTATTGGTGGTGCGGTTTTCTTCACAGGTGGAACCACTGGTGGTGTCATTCTTCTCCATAGGTGGAGTCGCTGGAGATGCCGTGCCTCTGTCAGGTGGAGTCGCTGCTGATGCCGTACCTCTCCGTCAGGTGGAGTCGCTGGTGATGCCGTATCTCTCCGTCAGGTGGAGTCGCTGGTGATGCCGTACCTCTCCGTCAGGTGGAGTCTGGTGATGCCGTACCTCTCCGTCAGGTGGAGTGCTGGTGATGCCGTACCTCTCCGTCAGGTGGATTCGCTGGTGATGCCGTACCTCTCCGTCAGGTGGAGTCTGGTGATGCCGTACCTCTCCGTCAGGTGGAGTCTGGTGATGCCGTACCTCTCCGTCAGGTGGAGTCTGGTGATGCCGTACCTCTCCGTCAGGTGGATTTGCTGGTGATGCCGTACCTCACCGTCAGGTGGAGTCGCTGGTGATGCCGTACCTCTGTCAGGTGGAGTCGCTGGTGATGCCGTACCTCTCCGTCAGGTGGAGTTCGCTGGTGATGCCGTACCTCTCCGTCAGGTGGAGTCTGGTGATGCCGTACCTCTCCGTCAGGTGGAGTCGCTGGTGATGCCGTACCTGTCGGTGCTGGGCCGGTTCCGGGAGCGAGTGCGACAAACAGCCCGCGAGTACAAGGTGCCCAGCGTGCTGCAGGAGTGTGACCGCGTCCGGGACGAGGACCTGGCCGAGCTCGGGGTCAGGCTCGAGGACAGAGAGGGTGCGTATCGGGGCTGGTGCGAACTGCTCTGCCACTGTGGCAGCTGGAAAAGCTAATAGCTTGTCGTGATTTTGTTCTCATTTGCTCTCCTATCTCCCCTCGTCATCTATCTATAGCTTCCACCAACCCATCCTCTCATTTTCGTCCTTTCTTCACCCACACCCGCGAACTCAGCCGCCGTCCATCATTTACCGACCCTCCCATTTCGGCCAGTTCTCCCATTACCCTCTGTTCTCGCGCCAAGCCGCCCGTCGTGACGCCGACTTCGGTGATGTGTGCCTCAACTACGACATGAGACCATCATATACCAGTTGCATGTCATTCCCCAAGGTATCATCGAGCTAACTTGTTTTGGTCTTGCGTATCCGCGCGTGTGCCTACTCGGCGTTCCATCCAGATGCTCTGGCCTGGATGTCTCTGACTGGCAGTGGTGTGGGGCAGATGAGACGGTGTTTAAGCTGGTGGGCCGGGAGGCGCTGCTGCGGGAGCGGGAGGAGCGCAGCCGGCAGGAGCAGGAGCGGCGCGAGGAGAAGGAGCGACGCAGGCTGGAGAAGCTGCGTGTGGACGCCGAGCGCGAGGCCCAGAAGCGCATCCCGCCGCAGCAGATGTTCAGGATGGACACCGACAAGTACTCCCACTGGGATGAAAAGGTGAGCGATGGTGGTGGAGAGAGGCCGGCAGGACGTCCATCTCTCTGCGTGTTCTTTTCTTTATCAGGTGTGATTTGTGTTTATGGGGCTCCCTGATTTGGAGGTTTCGATTGCTACACCATAACATTTTTTTCAATTCCACCCAGTCTGGTTTTTGCTCTCGCATGAGTTGGTTGACGACTGGGTGATACTTTTTAATTCCACTTGCACTATTTGGATCTGCGGCATTACTAGTTTTTTATAGATTTTTTCTGCATTATTAATGATTTCAAATGAATGAATAGCTCATTACCCTGTGATATTGATAATAAAAACGGCATACAATGGAAGGATTTCATGATTTTTTGGCTTTTCAGCAATATCAATGAGCAATGAGCTGTTCAGAGTGGTCAACACCCCCCCCCCACTATTATTTGTGTCGAATGTTTTTTCTGATACAATAGGTATCCCGCGAACCGATTGTTTCCATTTGGATCTTGCAGGGTATGCCAACTCACGACAAAGAGGGCAAAGAGGTCAGCAAAGGTCAGCTGAAGAAGCTTCAAAAGCTCTACCAGGCCCAAGAGAAGAAATATGCAGAATACCTTGCCTCACAAGAACAATCATAGCATAACTGTGATACCAAAACTAGCGAATTTTCGAAGGTCAGAGTTGATGTCGCCTAGGCATTTTCTACGGCTATATGAGCACACCTTACATCACGGCGGCCATCAAGTGGTTTTCACCGGACTGAATATGAAGAGAGCCGAGTGGTTTGATGCTGGTGCTGTTGGACGCTGCGGCGTTCGGGGTGGGTAGTGTGTTGTGACTGGCAGGGTAAGTGGGGCTAATTTAATGACGTGTCCTCGGCTTTATTTTTTACAGTGATGTCTCAAATAAACATTTTATCGCCGCAAGAAAACACAATTTGTATTCAATTTGATCTTTGATATCTAAGCAATAAGAGGCAGGAACACGTTTATTCCCGCCCAGCATGGGATCGAAGGGGGCAGTTCAGCGTCTCGAACGAAACGCCGTCCAATACGGCGAGTTTGCGTCCCCAGCTGTTAGACGGCGCTACTTAGTGCACTTGTTTTTGGCTAGATGGCTCTGCTCGCTTTGTGCGAACCGGATGATTCCACGTTCGACCGGCTTTTGTTGTTTTTGAAAACTTGTTTAGAACGCCGCCGTTACCCTTTCCCCAACACAACACAGAAATACTGAACGCAGTCATCTTGGATCGTGTTTTTTTTAGTATCTTGGTTCCAGGTACTTGTAAGCAGCGTTTTCAACTCCTCAGGACTGGTGGTATCAGGATATCCTTGGTGGCGTTCTTACACTTCAAATATTATTTAACTTATTGTAGATTTGTTTTAAAATGTGTAAAATTTTGTCTGTAGTCGTTCAGGGTATCAAAGCTGGATAGTTTAAGTGAAGCTTAGCATTTTAAACTTTTGAACTTTGTTGCAGCCAACGAATTCTTAGTTATCGGCACGAACTGCGCGTCTCATAGGCGGGCACCGCTACCTAGTTTTCTTTTAAACCTTCACCGCTACTTCCGCTACCTTGGCTAACATCGCAACCGCTACTAGCGCTACTTTTTGGAAAGTAGAAAACCGCTATCCGCTGTTCCACTATCGTTACTTTTTTCAAAGTGCTATCAAAACACTACCCAACGTATTTTAGTGCTCTCTTGAAAAATTTTTTGAAAGAAAACTGCCTCCTATTTTCATAGTACATATAAAATTTAGTGTTTTGCAAGATATGCAAACAAAACCACGTAACAAAACATTCGTCCGATCTGTTCTTGTTTTTTTCTGATGCTGAAAACACCATTTCCTATTTTGCTTGGGTTGCGGTCTCCTTAAGACTATGGCTAGCGGTAACGCATTTAAATTCTCGCGAGCCCGCTACCGCTACTCCGCTACCGTTTGGGGAGTCCGCGAGCAGCAGAAACGCGAAGTAGAGAAGCGGAACGCCCGGCCCTGGTGAAACCCTTGTTTTGAAGCCTCTGGTGCAGTTACGTAGGCCCCTGGATAGAGGCTATCCAGCGCCTTGACTTAGGAGCAGCGAAGTGAATAAGCCATGGACTGTGCAGGTTCGGCGAGGCTGAACGTGGTGTAGACCTTTTCGGGCGAAGGTCTTCGGCAAAATATTGTTAGTGCTTGGAAACACCCAAATATCTGGCAATAATGAATTGTTCTCGATAGAGGTAAAATGTCTGGAATTAATACTTTCGCCCTCCCCCGTATTTCGCGTGCAACATTCTTGTTCACTGCTGAGTGTAGCATATTGAAGTTTTCACTTTACATGGCTCGCTAGACAACCCAGCAGAAGTCGATAGATTTCGTAGTGCTGAGCGGGGAACATGGTTATCGGTTGATGAGACATTCAATGGCCCGCGTCCTTGAATCATGGGTTTGGAAAAAGGAGAAGATATACTGGTATTTTATATTCGGCACAACCCTTCACCTATTTTTTGATGCCGATTGTGATGAAGGGCTGTGCCGGAATATATACTCACATCGAATTCACTCCATTTTGCATTCTGGATTTGAGCAAGGCTAACGTTAGGCTTCGGGTTCCCAATTTTTTTTAAGTACGGAGCAGCAGGTGCATGGTTTTGCAGCGGTTTGAACCCAATCGTTGGGACGCAATTTGCATAGTCATATAATACTCAAAATACTGCAGTGGACTCGGGTGGGATACCTACTGCAGTGGACTCGCGGAGACAGGGAGTTTGGGTCAGGAGGTGGGAGACCTACTGCAGTGGACTCGCGGGGACAGGGAGTTTGGGTCAGGAGCTGGGAGACCTACTGCAGTGGACTCATGAGGACAGGGAGTTTGGGTCAGGAGCTGGGAGACCTACTGCAGTGGACTCGCAGGGACAGGGAGATTGGGTCAGGAGCTGGGAGACCTACTGCAGTGGACTCGCAGGGACAGGGAGTTTGGGTCAGGAGGTGGGAGACCTGCAGTGGACTTGTGGGGACAGGGAGTTTGGGTCAGGAGCTGGGAGACCTACTGCAGTGGACTCGCGGGGACAGGGAGTTTGGGTCAGGAGCTGGGAGACCTACTGCAGTGGACTCGCAGGGACAGGAAGTTTAGGTCAGGAGGTGGGAGACCTACTGCAGTGGACTCGCAGGGACAGGGAGTTTGGGTCAGGAGCTGGGAGACCTACTGCAGTGGACTCATGGGACAGGGAGCTTAGGTCAGGAGGTGGGAGACCTACTGCAGTGGACTCATGAGGACAGGGAGTTTGGGTCAGGAGCTGGGAGACCTGCTGCAGTGGACTCGCAGGGACAGGGAGATTGGGTCAGGAGGTGGGAGACCTGTAGTGGACTCGCGAGGACAGGGAGTTTGGGTCAAGAGCTGGGAGACCTGCTGCAGTGGACTCGCAGGGACAGGGAGTTTGGGTCAGGAGGTGGGAGACCTACTGCAGTGGATTCATGGAGACAGGGAGTTTGGGTCAAGGGGTGGGAGACCTACTGCAGTGAACTCGGGTGGGAGACCTACTGCAGTGGATCTCGGGGATAGGGAGTTTGGGTCAGGAGGTGGGAGACCTGTAGTGGACTCATGAGGACAGGGAGTTTGGGTCAAGAGCTGGGAGACCTACTGCAGTGGACTCGTGGGGACAGGGAGTGTGATTCGGGAGGTGGGAGACCTACTGCAGTGGACTCGCGGAGACAGGGAGTTAAGGTCAGGATGTGGGATACCTACTGCAGTGGACTCGCGGGGACAGGGAGTTTGGGTCAGGAAGTGGGAGACCTACTGCAGTGGACTCGCGGGGATAGGGAGATTGGGTCAGGAGGTGGGAGACATACTGCAGTGGACTCGCGAGGACGTGGTTTGGGTCAGGGGGTGGGAGACCTACTGCAGTGGACTCGGGTGGGAGACCTACTGCAATGGACTCGCGGGGACAGGGAGTTTGGGTCAGGAGGTGGGAGACCTACTGCAGTGGACTCGGGTGGGAGACCTACTGCAGTGGACTCATGGAGACAGGGAGTTTGGGTCAAGGGGTGGGAGACCTACTGCAGTGGACTCGCGAAGACGGAGTTTGGGTCAGGAGGTGGGAGACCTGTAGTGGACTCTCGGGGACAGGGAGTTTGGGTCAGGGGGTGGGAGACCTACTGCAGTGGACTCGCGGGGATAGGGAGTCTGGGTCAGGTGGGAGACCTACTGCAGTGAACTCGTGGGGTCAAAAAGTTCAGGTCAAGAGGTTGAAAGCCTAGTGGGTGTAGTGGTTAGCCCGCTCTTTTTCCACTCGGCCGACCCGGGTTCAAGGCCCGGCAGATTCCCTGAACAAGGAGCAATCTGGCTCCCGAGAAACCCTTGCAACAGTTGTAACAGGGAAAGAGTTGACGACGCCATATGGCCTTGGCAGTTGTACGTCGATAAACCCCCCTCCCCCCAAAAAGCGGCTCGGACAGGTCGTGATGTGAAGGGAATTAGAGGAGAAGGATCTTTCGAAGGTATGAATACCTTGTGGATGTAATGTTATGCACAAATTATCTATGACAAATGGAGTCATAAATGTGATCTTTATTCGACTGCCTATGAGTTTGTGAGAATTGCAAGACTGCATGAAAGATGAAATTGATGCCGAGGAAAGAAGGGATCCAGCTTTGTCTTCGGTGGTTTTTCATGTTTTTTTCTCGCCTCCAAAACTTCGCAAGGTGTAGTAATCTATTTATCATTTTGTTTCTGTATTCATTGTTATCATCAACGGGACTGAAACTAAGTCAGTTATTAAAACGAGTATTTACTCGGAGAGTAAGTAAAAGTAAATGCTTACACTAAAAGCAAGACGCACAGATATTCCCTAGTGGATATTTGCGTGGCATGAAAAATGTAATTTATTGTAAAATCACATTATTAGGATAAAATGTATTTGTTAATAAAAACATAAAATGTGACATCTAAAATGTTTAAAATGCACCTGGCACGGCCAACGAGCCTTATAACTTAGACACGCATTTTTCGTATGGCCCTTATATGTGGCAAGATCATTCAGGAAGAGAAAGATGTCTGCCTCAACACCATGGGTGAACAAAAACTCGAAGGTGAGACCAGGGAGGTGAGAAAACAGGCCACACGGCACGGTATTGATGGGTGCTCGGGGAATATAAAGCACTGTCTGGTTACCGGTCGATCAGGCACACAGATGACAAGGAAAGCTGCTGAGCAGGGTGGCAACATCCAGGCTCGCACCGACTATGTTTCTGGTAGAGAGTAAGTCGTGCTGCGCCCTCCTAGCAGCGAGAGAAGCAATTTTGAAATGTCCTAAAAGGTACTCATAGGAAACGGAGGATGCATGTCCGGATGGAGTGTGGCGGAGAGGCCAGATGAGAGAGGTCTGTTGAACTCAGGAGCGTCGCCACGGATTTCTGTAAATGGCGGCTAGGATCGAAGGAGCCTCCTATCCCCGGTCCTGAGGGGACCTCCTAGCTTTTGGTGCCTCTGTTTTGTAGGTCATTTTGGGACTTTCTTCAAAAATTAAAGGAGCTGCATATGTGGTTTGGTGTTTGTGGGTGCGTGCCTGCGCTGTTGTTTAATATTGTGGCCTTTTAGGAGGTCTCCTTTTTAAGTAAAGGGGTCTCTTAGGTAGGCCGGTATGAAGCCTCCTTCCTAGCTAATGGGGCCTTCTGCACAGGCCAGTTAGGAGACCTCCTGTATAGGCAGGGAGACTAGGCTCTTTGATACTCAAGAGGCTATTCCATACTCAAGGTATCAAAGGAGACCGGGGCCCTAAAAAATACATGGCCCCCATGGCCCCTGTGATGGCGACGCCCCTGGTTGAACTCGATCGGCCCGCACTATGTGGTAGTCAGCTGCCCCTCCCAGACAACGCTACAATGCATATTCTAAAATCATGCGCACGTTGTAGAAGTGCGCAGCAAGCAAAGCCTGTCGGTGGAATTTTGATGTCGTGAGACCAGTCTGAAATTATTGAAGGAGTAATATGAGAACTAGCCCGTTCTAACTACATTATAAATAGCTGTTTTACTATATTATCAACGCGGTTGGAACAGGTGAGTTTGGAATCGACTGTGACACCGAGGCCACGGTTGGTCCAACGTTGTACAAAGCACAGAGGTGCTCATGTAGTATTAGGTCTGGAATGATGCGTGCCTGAGGGTCCTATTTGATTGGCGGTAACTCTGAGATGGTTGAGCAGGAGCCGTCCTATCTTAGAGACATTGACTTATTGTGGGTCCTATTTGATTGGCCGTAACTCTGAGATGGTTGAGCAGGAGCTGTCCTATCTTAAAGACATTGACTTATTGTAGGTCCTATTTGATTGGCTGTAACTCTGAGATGGTTGAGCAGGAGCTATCCTATCTTAGAGACATTGACTTAGCGATTATATTTAACCCTGGTTGAATGGGTGTGCTGTGGAAGGCAGCCGCGCTGGTAGGCGCCCGGCGCCAATTTGGCGGGTCCTCCCTGGTGCTCCGGGACATCTGGATCCGGGGACGCCGGGGAGGACCTTCGCTAGACGTCGGGCTTAGGTCCGCCGTCTGGGCTGCGCCCGCGCCCCTGGGCCCCTAGACCCCTGGGTCCGGGGTGTGGGGTGGGCTCCGGAAGTGATGCCTCGGCGCACCGTGCCGGACGCCTGCTGGTGTAGCTACCCTTTTAAATAAATGACTTCGTATCCGCCCAGTGATGGTCATAACCACAATGTGGAGCATTCACTTTTTGATGGAATTCTTATTTTGCTACAGACGGTATTTCTCGGAGGAATTAAAGGACATTTATTCAGGAAAGTTTGTTATAGGCCTTGACTGAAGAGGAGCAAAAGGGGCGTTTTTCGTTTTTTACCACGCAGGTTGGTGCGCTCCTACACCCAAATGGTAAAAAGAAGCGTTGCCGAACCAGCAGCAGCACGGCCTGGAGCGGAAGAAGACCGGCTCAGCCAACAGAGCTTCCCTGGCCAGTGGCACGGCTGCCAGTTCCGAGTGGCTGACCTAAACAATGCTCACCTGATTTCTATTCACGCTCCTAACGGGTTGACGGAGATCAGGCTGTTACTGGCAGCGCCTTGCTTCTTCGGTCGGGGCGTTGCGAATCCTCCTCGCACTGGGCCCGGCACAGTGTTGGTCGCCACAAAAACCACCCTGAAGGAGGCTCGAATGAAGCGGAACCAATACCAGCCGACCTTAAATCATGCTGTGCACCAATTGTGTTACGGTGCTGGCTGGGATCTATAAGTGGATTTTACTGTGGTATTGGCGGTAAAGTCCAATTAAATAAAAATGTAATATTTCAAAGGTGTCTGAAAATAATTATTTGATTTCGTTTAGCGAAACTAGTGGCGCTCCAAGGTAAAGGGGCCAAAAACAGGCGATTGCAATTGTCCGCAGAAGGGTGTCTCGCAAAACCTGTAAAATGCATGCATATTGCAGTTGAATATGTGAGCGGAGCAATTGTATCCCGTTTCACATCTGGTACTTTCTACACTTGGGATTTTTGTTGTCGAAGCACTAAGCAATAATTTCCCATCCAGTTAGGTGCTTACAGAACGAATGGTAATAATGCTCCCGAAGTTATGTCCAGTGCTGTGGATCAGGCAAGAACACCTCCGAAGGTCGTTAAAAATATTCTAGCCTATGTGCCTGTTTGCTTTTATTATCCACGGTTATTTTTTTCGCCCCTCGCTCCTCGAAAATCATTTTATTCGTCAGAAAAAGCAAAACTTTCTTACTAAACGGTACCATTAGTTTGTTCCTGAAGTTCGTGATGAAGGACTGGGGCAAAAGGAAGGGAAATGAGACTACAAAAAAATACACACTCAAAATTCCCACCTTTGGCAGCATACCTTCCTTCGTATACCACTGACTGTTTTTCTGGTCATTTCCAAATATCGTCTCGATTTTCCTTCAACATCTGCCTGTCACCGTTCATTTTGACACGCGCTTTCAGCGCGTTACCGGCGGCTGTCGAGTTTGGAGCGGCGCAAAAAAGAGGACGCCGACGCCGGCCGGCGGCACCCCTTGCCGGCCAGGTAATGAGTCGCGTGCGCGGCCGGCGACGACAAACGAGAGCCACGTGCCGGCAGGGGTTAGGAGGAGGGGCGCCAGCTAAAGAGGATGAGCTGTCGAACAACGCCGGGCAGCCGAGAGATGGCCGGCGTGGCGACAGTCTAAAACAGAGGTCACGTGACGTAGGCAGCGTCAGACAGCCGGGCCTTGTCAGTGTGGAAGGAGTGTCGGAGGGACGCTGGTGTCGACCCGTTGACACAGGGAAAACAAACTCCTGAAGTCAAGCCAAGGAACCGGAAATCCTGTCAGACCTGAGGCGCAAATACTTTTTAGATTTTTGCATGAAACTCAACGACTGTGGTCAGTAATTTGTGGCATGTATTTTTATACATTTGCAGATCATTACATTGCGAGATCAGCACAGTCAGATGCGGACTGCTCATTAGACTGGATCTTACCATGCAGATATGGAAAATTCATCTCGCGCATATGACTCCCGAGTTGTGCCATGGTATTATTTAACTGCATACGTCGGAAAGGTTTCAATATCAATTTACCTCCGCCTTTGTTTTGTTTTTCGGTAGTAAATGATTTTTCCTCTGATCTGAAATGAGCACACGGAAACAGATCATAAAACTTTGAAATCATTGAACCCAATAGCAGTAAAAGATACCTTGCAGCAAAAATAGTCATTGCTTAGTTCGTATTGCAACCGTTAATTGTAATTTCAGGATAAAATGCATTTTTAAGGTTGTGGTTATTCTACAGGGTGTTTCAAAACGAATGATATTTTTTAAATGTTCAGTAAATGACTAAAAATCCTTCAAATCCACCCACAAAACGCTCATTTTAATGATAAATTGTGGGACATTTTATGCAGACATGTTTCATTTACATACAATATTTCCCCCGTCTTAAATGCCCTCAGAAAAATGATGCAAGAAACATAATAGGTACATTCCGGCTTATATTTGAGAAAACGGAACTGTCAGCACTTTAAAAAGGTTTTAGCACACAAATGGCACGTGAGCATGCACATCAAAGACACAAGTTTCAGTAATATTGCAGGTTTAAAGTCTTTGGCTCAAACTCCATATGGCTCATTGGCTTACCTTCCATATGAATGACTGGAAACGGCGGACACAGCGCAAAAGACGCCACTGTTCACCGCAGAACAAGGGACGCGGACCAATTGGGGATTACTTGCTTGGACCCGTGCTTTCCTAAGCTTGAGAAGTGTGTTTTTTAGAATTAATTTCCAGGGGCAATGTGCGTGTGGACTGTGATGTACCGCAGTGACGATGTAATGTTTGCAGTGTCATTGGCGTGATACTTGTCACGTGATACGCGCGTGATTTCTACGAACATTTTCGATGACGGAAAATAGACAGTATTTTTCAACTCATTTTTAAGACTAATTTTAACTAGTAAAAATATCAAAACAGTTATCAAAATACAAATAATCGTAAATGTCCCAAAATTTGCTCTCGATCGATATGTAGATTATACCACAGCAACCTATTTATAACTGCATTATGATTACTTCAAAAAATATCATTATTTATGAAACACCCTGTAGGTGGTAGGGGTTTTTATAAAAGGAGCCCAAATGTCACATTCACTTCTTGCCTCATTGTCTTCCCTCCTTTACTAAGAACCAACTCGTGACGTGTTATGCTACAGGTGGACTCAAGTACGTGGGCATAGACTCTGAATAAATATATTTGATTTTTAACCATTTTTTCGTTGAAATTCCACAATCATTTTGTTAGATTTGTTGCAATATACTTGGCGTATTTTTACAGTGTGCTAGTAGGTAACTATAAATCAAAACTAGTGAGACCTGGCCTGTTAATTAAAAAAAGATATTTTTAAGTTGATAACATGTTTCTGCGTTCTTAGAGGATATATGATAAAATTCGCATCCCGCAAAAAACAGCAAAGGTGTGCTGCCTTAAATCAGATTGAAGAAGAAATCATGAGGCTAGAAAGTAGGGAAAACACCGATAAAAAACAGTTACAAACACTCAAAAAGAAAAGAGAGGACCTAATGCAGGATTTAGCTAGCCAAGGGATGTTTCAGTCCAGAGTACGGTGGCGTCATTTGGCAGAAACTGGTAGCAAATACTTTCATGACCTGCAAAAAAGAAACAGAGGTAGAAACGTCTGCAAAGCGCTCTTTGAGGAAGATGATAAAAACTTGGGCCAAAGAACAATAACTAGTAGCACAGAGAAAATGCTTCAAGAAGGGCGCAATTTTTTCAGCAAACTTTACGAGAAAGTGCCAGTTATAGATGAAACTGAACCCTTCTTCCGGGCTCTCACGCGCGTGCCAGAGGAAGACACTAGATATCTCAACAGTGGCTTAGTGGATAGCACCCTTATCTTCTAAGCCACCGGTCCCGGGTTCAAGTCCCGGCGGAGCCTCTGAATAAGTCGATCTGACCCCCAAAATCCCTTCCAACAGAGTGAGAGTTGGCGACGCCGCATGACCCTGGCAGTTGGTGCGTCGTTAAACCCCAACAATTATTATTATTATGCCAGACGCCTGTCGACCGAAAACTTCGGGTGTGGTAGTCCATTCTAGAGCGTTATTGAGCCGAAATGCGCCCAATGGCCGCAACACACATTACATTCTCCGGCCCATGTACTTACCAATATACATAATATACACGGCCGCCGTAACGCCATCTATCGTTCAGTTTTTGCACCAGTGCTTAACAAGACCCAGAATGGACGGGTGGGCCGAGAGTACGATTGCTGTAGCAAGTGAACAAACATGGCACTGATGGTCAGAGCGGACGTCCTCAGGGGAAAATAGGTTGCAGGTCATGAGCTTATTTCACCATGTATTTGACTAGCCCATGCATGCGATTTTTGCCGTGCGGAAACGCTGTGAACGGGCCTTTACAGCGAGTCAATGATCAAGGTTTTGGATTTCACCGATTATTAATGGTATTTTGATAACGTCCCATATTGTTAGAAAAGGGGACATATTTCTGTTTTTAGCGTATTGAGGTGAGGGTGCAATGTTGTTTTCTGATTTTGAGATCTCTTTTGTTCTTAAATCATTATTTTTAGAATTTCCACTAAGTGGTTTAATCCTCTTTAAAAAGAATGTGGCACCCTCATAATTGGATTGTAACCAAGGTCGGGTACAGACCGTCGGTTTAGGGAGGGGGTTGGGGAAACAGGCAAAAATCGTGAAAAACTAGAATATCTGCAAAAATTTAAGGGTATTAGTGGCAACAGTAGTGCAACCAAGAGGCGAGGCAGGGGGCAATGCCCCCTCGAAATTTGTGGGGACACACTTTGAGACAAAAAGAAACAAAGCACACACACACACACACACACACACACACACACACACACACACACACACACACACACACACACACACACACACACACACACACACACACACACACACACACACACACACACACACACACACACACACACACACACACACACACACACACACACACACACACACACACACACACGCGCACACGCACACGCACACGCGCACGCCCGCCCGCCCGCCCGCCCGCGAGTTCTGTATTTACAGAGCTTCGTTAGCGAAAGGGTACTTTCGCTAACGAAGCTTAGTAAATACTGAACGAAAGCTCCGACCCCAAAAACACTTTGTGGAGTATGTCCGAACCACCATATCCAAACATCCGAGCTCTGCACCATGTCGTTTCTAAAAAATATGTTGCAATAACAAAAATAATGAGGTGAGTGGGACACCCTTGATAGATGTTAGGGGCACACAGGAGTTCAGCAAATATTGGAAGTTTGGGCACACACAAAAGCCTATTAGGCACGATATATCCTAGACGCTGAAGCGCCCTAAAACCACAGAACACACACACCCTAATGGGGGAACGCACAGCACGTCAGGAACACGTAAACTGGCATTTGGGAAGGAGTAGGCACATAATTTAGATGACACGTTTAAAAGGCCCCCAAAGTTGATCTCATAGGCCCCTCAAGAGCTAGTCTCGGGGGCCCCAGATTCGGTCTAGTTGGTCTCGGGATCTAAGAGTTGGTCTCGAAGGACTCGCAAAAGTTAACATGGGAGCCCAGAGTCAGTCTCGGGGGCCTCAGAAGAGTCGGTCTCAGGGCTCCAAAAGCTATCAGGGGGGGGCGCAAAGAGTTAGTCTCGGGGCTCCAGATTTGGTCTCAGAAGGAACCCCAAGAGCTAGTCTTGGGCCCCCCAGAGTCGGTCTCGAGTCGGTCTAGAAGGCCCCAAATTATTCTGGGGGCCCAAGGGTTGGTCTCGCCCCCATCCAGAGTTGGTCTCGAGGGGTCCTCAATAGTTTGTCTCGGGGGCCCCAAAGCTGGTCTCGGGAGGCCTACAAGTGTCGGTCTTAGGGCCCAAAGTTTGATCTCGGTCTCCAAAAGCTGGCCTCAGAAGGCCCTCGGTGTTAGGTCCCCAGCTATTTTCGGGGGCCCCAAATCTTGGTTTCAAGAGCCCCACGGTTTGTTCTTGGGGGCCCAGGAGTTGGTCTTGGGGGCCCCAGGGTTGGTCTTGAAGGGCCTCAGCCACTGGTGGTGGAACTGGGGGGGGGGCAACGGGGTGCAGAGCCCCCTTAAATTATGAGTTTAAACACTAACCCTGTGGCATTGACTGGAAAGAAATGGATTGAAAAGCCCATGGTGCCCCCCCTTTAATTCGGAGGTTCTGCCGTCACTGGACTCAGCGATGATCGTAGAGAACCATCAGGATCATCGAGCCCGTCTAAATTGGTCTCGGGAAGTCCACAAGAGTTAGTCTCTTGGGTCCATATTTCGTCTCAGAAGGCCCCCCAGAGGCGGTGTCGGGGGCCCCAGAAGCCGTTTCTTTGGGGGTGTCAAGACTTGGGATCATGGGATCCCAAGAATTGTTCTGGGATTCGTGCAAGATTTGATCTCGGGCCCCCAGAACCTAGTTTTGAATGGCCCCCAGAGTTGGTTTCGGAAGGCCCACAAGAGTTGGTCTCAATGGCCCAAAGTTTTGGTCTGGGGCCCCAGGAGCTTGTTTGGGATGTCCCCAAGAGTCCGTCGCGGGGAGCCCTAAATCTGGTTGTGGTGCCTCAAGGGTTAGTCTCGAGGGCCTCAGAGTTGGTGCCGGGGGCCAAGAGTTGATCTCGAGAGCTCGCAGTGTTGATCTCTGGGAGGGCCCAAGAGTTAGTCTCGGGAACACCCCAGAGTTTGTCTCTTGGTCGGAATTATATAATAAAGAATACCTGGCATATTTAGCTAAAAAGATGTTGCAGCAAGCCAGTTAGGTAAAGACAGCCAAGAAAAGTACCTTGATTCTGTCAGAATTCATTCACTTGTTAGCACGTTTGCCTGCGACCAAGTAATACCAGCAGCCCGATTTCTGCTTTCTTTCCTGTCCTGTCTTTTCTGTCCTAGAAGGTTTTCCAGTGGCTGGCCAGGCGATTGTTTTGCTAAAAGCGCTCTAGTCTGAGAGTTTGTTGTCTTAATGTGCTCTTCTACCCGATATCGTATCTTTACAGCAGTTGAAGTATGATGTCAAATAGGACATATACTTGAGCCGTAAAAGGCAAAGGGCGAAATATGCCCACCGGATATAATTTTCTGAGTGGACAGCTCACTTTTTGTCATCATTTATTTGTACCTTCATGAAATGTCACATCCTTTGAAATGTGAAATTATTCACTGGGTCTTCGGAAAGACATAGTGGAGTTTTTGTTGGATATACTATTAAATGAACTCCACTTTGAAAAAAGCAAAGATTCGGAGCTTTCAAGCTATATTCAGCCTTTCGTCAGCTAGTCGTCGGAGGTATCGATCGAATAGGTGTTGGTGTTAACACCGCAAAATTAAAGTTAGCAGAGTGGTGTGACAATAATAATCAAATACTTAAGGGAGAAAGCTATTGCATTAGTCACTTCTCGGGAAGTTAAAAGTCCAACTCCAGCTCATCGACCTTCAGTACTCATCATGCATGCAACCTCTGTTTTGACCGAGCCAAAGTTCTCATTCATGCTTCCCACCATTACCAACGCCTTCTCCTGGAATCGACATATATCAGAACCGTGGGTCGGCGCGAAACAATCCTAGTGTCTCCGAACGACAACATCAATAGGAACTCCGGTACCAGGCTTTTGTACAGATGGCTGCCCATCATTCAGAGCTGCCGGTCCCGAGATCCAAATACCTAAAATGTTCACGTGAATTTTTGTGCCGATGCTTAAACTCTGAAATGTGTTAGAAACATATTTTCGTTCGATACCCTCAGACTCCTCGCTGACGAAAGGCTGAATACAGCTTGAAAGCTCCGAATCTGTTTTTTTTCAAAGTGGATAAGTGCATTTAATAGTACATTCGGCATTCACTGGGTGTGTTTAAATAATAATTGTATCGGTATATCTTCATCACCATAGTAGATTGAGATGCTTTGGGTGTGAGTTTTAAAGAAAATATGTTATGAATTCGTTTCGTATCGATGACCTTATCATGAACGTGTGCTTTTGTATTTTGTTTTTGGGATCTTGAACTCTAGGTGATCACTGGCGGCAGAACTTTGGGGCACCGGGGCACGGTGCACCCCCTTAAATCTGAAACTTTAACACTAACCCTATGGTGTTGATTGAAAAGAAATGGGTTGAAAAGCCCATGATGCCCCCCTTGAATTCGGACGTTCTGCCCTCACCGTAGGTGATTAAATGTTGGAATACCATGCGTACAACATTAAGAAAAGTATCATTTTTTGCAAAGGGAGTGAGTGAATATCTTCATTTCATCTTTGTAGCTACAGTATTGTGCACATGGGCGGTGCATTGGTGTTATGTTACAATCTTTTTATACGTTTAATATCATTACCTTTATTCATACTCTCTTCTGTTTGTTGTTTGCAGTTCGTTGGGAAAACGGCAATCCCATGACGAGCCAAGGTACGCCCACAAACGAGCAGTTGACAGAACTCAGAATTTTCATTTAATCTCTGGTAATGCGGAAAGGGCATGACAGAAATGCTCATTGAAATGTGACACCGATTCCCAACGCGAGTATTGAGAGGCAGCTTATCTCAATTTAACTGATTTTGTACGTACCAGTGGCGTAACCACGGGTGGTCCTTGGGGTCCACGGATTTTTCCCCTGGGGTAATCTTAAGCACCGCAAAGAATAAAGGATGGTCTGAGGCCCCGAGAGTCGGTCTCAGGGGCCCTGGAGAGTTGATCTCAGGAGACTCTCGATATTCGGTCTCAGGGGACCCGAGAGTCGGTCTCAGGGGACTCCGAAGTCGGTCTTAAGGGGCCCTAAGAGCCGGTCTCAGGGGCCCCCTCGAGAGTCGATTTCGGGGCCCCCGAGGATCGGTGTCAGGAGGTCTCCCGGGAGTTGGTCTCAGGGAGCCCCCCGAGAGTTGATCTCAGAGGCCCCCGAGAGTAGGTCTCAGTGGGCCCCTGAGTCCTGATATGGTGGGGGCGAGAGTTAGTCTCAGAGGTTTCCCTGCGTGTTGGCCTTAGGGATCCCCAGAGTTACTTAGTCTCAGGGGCCGCCGAGAACTAATATCGGTGAGACCCACAACCGTCTAGTATTTGCGAACCAAATGAAAATGAAACATAATACTTATCTACCAATCACAAAATAGTAGGTTGCCGCTGTTGTGCTGTTTCTGTTTTAGCAGGCCGTCGGCCCGTAAAACCTCTAGGGCCTGTTCCCGGGAAGAGGCTGCAGTCCTGTGACGTAGACGCAACGCTGGCCGCTGATTGGTGCTGACAAAACTGTGCTGACAGACGGAGCAGGGCTTTGGTCTCAGGGCACCGGAGAGTCCTTGTCAGCGGGCTCCGAGATAGCTTTAGGCCCCTGAGGGCCCCGGAATGCTAATCTGGGGCCACCGAGAGTTAGTCTCAGGAGCCCCTGGGTCTGTGTCTGGAGCCTCCCGAGTCTTAGTCTCAGGGTTGTTGATCTAGGAGGTCTCCTGAAGCACTTGTACTCAAGTGCACCTGAGAGCTAGTCTCAGAGAGCACCACTGAGCATCAACCCCCTCTCCCCGCTCAGAGTTGGTCTCAGGGCCTCCCGAGAATAAGTTTTAGGGGCCCCAGCAGGGAGTCTAAGGCTACCCCGAAACGGTAATTTCGGGCCCCGAAGTACTGATTTACGGGACAAGTATTGATTTCGGGGTCCCCCAAGTGCTGGTTTCGGCGTTGTGTCAATTGCTAGGGACGGGTGAGAGTGGTTTCATCAGTAAGACCATCCACGGTATAGATATTATATAGCATCTGGGGCAAACTCCCATCTCCCTTTTATTGAGTGTCCTTTTTCTCTCCTTTAAGTTAAGAACACAATCCAAAGATACCACTTGAGATCCAAAGCCCAAAACATATTTCGAAGATCATGTGCCTCGGAGAAGAAAAATGTATATACGCTCATTGTGTACGAAAAAGAATAGACAAATCGAAACATGCCGACCTGACACCAGTACCGGAGGAAAGACAAATTAATCTTGTCTTTATCGTCGGCAAGAGCAAACCGAACAGAGAATTCGACACTTCAGCTATTTCCAAATTGTTAAGCTCAGCCCCAATAACTACATACCTAAATATTCTGAAATAAGCAGCTTTCACATACCTTCGTAGGAAATCAGACAAACTAGGGCAATGACGGAAATTGATGAACATTGTCCCAAGAAAAACCAAACGTTAATATTAGTAACAGGGCGACCTAAGGTAATAGATATCTCGGCTGTGTATTGCCTTGGTAATTTGCTCAACTACAACATAGCAAGAGTAGGAAAAACCGGCGGTTATTTCAACAGGATCTCTCCGCGAAATAGGCATTACGTAACGTCCGGGCGCACTCCCACATCCCTTGTATTTTGCTTCACTTTTGTTTCCGCTTCTTTAGAAATGTCGTCATTAAATAGTCCATGGGTTTGGCATTAGCTGCTGTTATAGCCGCACAACAATCTATGGGCCAGCTTTAATATTTAATGACCTCAGTTTACCAACTATTGGTCTGATAAGAAAAATCTAACTATAAATAAGATAAGAACAAAACATATAAAAAGGTACAGCAAAACTTGTTTGTAGAAATGTAAGCTCAAAATACGGCAGGAAAAATAAAGATGGGCCCCGGTTCCTGAGGGACCTCCTGGCCTGGGGGCCCCGACGGTTGTCGGACCCCCTTGGCCGAATCCTGGCTTCGCCACTGGTACGTACTGACATATAATGAACCTAGCTTTTATAATACATAGGCTTTTACCCATAGCAAAGCCGGAGGAGCGCATCCAAGTAAAGACCTACTATAACCCTCACCTTGAAATCTAGAACGGGAAAAACTCGGGGAACCCCGAAATTAGAGCATTTTTTGCAGACTTCAAAATATGAGGGGGCACACATAGAAGGGGGCACACTTTCACAACCAGATCCCTCCCGAAATGAGGTCCTGATTGTGCCACTCGGGGGCAATTGGCCGGTTTGCCTCCCTGCATCCGCCAGTGCTCGCCCTGGATCCGCCATATAATAGAGCATGTCGAGAAACCCTTTGGTCTTTATTTCATTTGTCCTAGATCTTTCCATTCGCGGAGAAAAGAAGAGTAAACATTCACCCCCTACCGACCCCGTCCTCCCCGGATGTGACGTCATGCCCATCATCCGTCAGGAAAGTGACGTCAAGCCCAAGTTCCGCTGTGCGGACCTCTTTAAAACCCACATGCTAAACATGGCTATGCCACCGTCGATTAAAAATGCGCTCCTATGACTTGTTTTATTGACTTGATTGAAACGTGAAGTATTTTGCAGTAGATTAAGAAACGCGGAAGAAATTAATAAATGCCGCTTCTGCTCCTGATGGTAACCTCTTTTAATTGGAAACTTGTAATTTGTAATAATATTTATTATCGATGCAAATGAAACAGGTTCAATCTGTCACAAGACGCTGCCAACCAATTCGCCCATTTGACGTCACGCTAATTTGGAGACTTTTATTGCGAATAGAGGGAAGTAAAAAAAAAAATAAATATGACCATTATTCCTCAGAAATAAGGCACAATCCATTATTTTCCAGATATGCTGCCGCTAAGACCACCACAGTCTGTAATTGCACCAAGGTGCCGCATTCTCTTCAATAGCACATCGATATGTACATTATTTATATTCTGATAAAAGTTGACCTCAACAGGTACGTCTACTTTTCGATCATACCCATTTTTAAGCACGGGACCAGGAAAGAGGCGTGTGCTTCCGACACCAGTACCCCAACTCCTTCATCCGATCCGTCCATCCAGAGTCGTGAGGCTTTTCTCCTTCCTTCCTTGGCATGTTTTTTTAAGATTTCCTGGTCCCATAACTGTTGTGAAAGAAATAATCACTGAAGTGACATAATATTATTTCCCTGCTCAGCAGACACGAGTGCGGATAGTGAGTGGGGGAGCCGCCACCTGCGGATTCTGAAGACGATCCTCCAACAGCGAGTCCACCCTCCTCATCTGATATGTCCATCCAGAGCGGTGGGCGCTTTCTCCTTTCCTCGAGATGTTCTTAACATTTCCTGATCTCACAATTCTTTTGATAGATAGAAAGCAAACCTTTTCTAATCTGTAAAATCCTGAGTGAAGTTCGCTGCCCATATTGGAACGAACATGTATGCAAAGACAAAAAAGTGGGAATGGGGGCCATCAGGCTGCTGCAGAAGGCCAAATCTGGAGCTTAACCCCCAAAGCCAAGTCCTGGTTGCGCCACTGGGCTTGATTCAAACCAGGAAGGATTCCCTTTTCATATTTTCATCTGGTTATAACAATTTGATTGGTCTAAATCCGATTGTCACAAAGGTCACGTGATAAGTGTTAGCACTGACAACGCTCATCCCAACGTTACATGCCGCGAGCGGTACCTCAACGGCCAGTTTCGTAATTACGTGCGTCGCGTAGGTAACCCCGGTGCAGTAAGACAACGGGCGACACTCCCCTCCTGAGTCATTGCAAGTGGAAGCAAAATGTGTTTGAGCTTTAAGCTGGTGTTGAAAATGACCATTATCTGCCAAATTATTTTTTATTTTAGACCTAAATTAATACTGAAAGAATAGATACAATAATAATCGCAGCTTTCGACTTCAAGTCATCCCCAGCTATGATACGTTTTTTTAGCATAAAAATTCAAAACGACTATCACACGCTTAGGAGCAACCACTTCTTCCTGCAGAATTATATCGAACGGTTAACAGTACAATAAAGACACGCATTCACACACAGTATACGTATACTTGATCTACCTAAACTTCTTTGTAGGAAGGACTTAATTCTGAAGGCCGATTTGATCTCTTCATTTAGTATTGATTTTTCTAGTCTGTCTATTTTCTTTTTATTTATTTTATTTTATTTTATTAGGGCCACTCCCAACAGGCACACTTGCTCAATTACAGAGAGTATTGGCGTGGGTGTTAAAGGATTCTCTCCACCGGGTCAGATCGGACACGGAAGGCGGTGTCCCGCCATGGGGCTTGAACCCACGTTAATCCATGCTATCCGATTCGTAGACTGGCAACGAAGCCACTAGGGCACCCGGCCCCCGGTTCGTTGATATTCTTCCATTCGTGTTTTTTAGTTGCACTGTCTTGTTTGCGATGAATTTTGGTATCATCATAGAGATGACCAAACTTTGGAGACTGTATCTTTCTTTCGGCTAAATTCTAAGCTAGCTCATGTTACGGGACGTATCAAATTTCTTCTGGACTGCAGATATCTTAATATAACACCAAAATTCCTCTCAAACAAGACAGTGCAACTCAAAAACACGAATGGAAGAAGAATATCAACGAAAATAGACAGACTAAAAAATCAATGCTAAATGAAGAGATAAAATCGGCGTTCAGAACTAAGGCCCTCCTATAACGAAGTTTATGTAGATCAAGTATACGTATACTGTGTGTGAATGCGTTCTTTTTGTACTGTTAACCGTTTCATATAATTCTGCAGGAAGAAGTGGTTGCTCCTAAGCGTGTGATAGTCGTTTTGGATTTTTTTTGCTAAAAAAGTGTATCATCGCTGAGGATGACTTGAAGTCGAAAGCTGCGATTATTATTGTATCTATGCTTTCAGTATTAATTCAGGTCTAAAATAAAAAAATAATTTGGCAGATAATGGTCATTTTCAACACCAGTTTAAAGCTCATAACAATGCTGCTGCCAACAGTTCTCCGCCTACTTACTTCAAAATGTGTTTTCCAGATTTCCAGCCTTATGTTCTTCATTTATTGCTATTTTTGAAATTCCGACACAATGTTCAATTCCCTTTAAACATAAAACTATGAAAGCTATTGGCCCAAAATGCGATAGAAATTTTTATCAAAATGGGAGCTGAATACCAGGTAAAGTGTAAACGGTAGTGCAATTCGATAGCTGAGAGCTAGATTTTGGTGGGATACGTATAGAGACAATATCTTGGTTTTAAGCATTCATCAACCCGGAATGTAGGACATACGTCTGCTGTTCGCCGTTTTTTAGCACTTTGCACATAACCTGTCTAGGTAATTTCAAGAAAACTAAAATTAAGCCGATATTTTTGGCGCGATTGTCGTGTTAGCCAACAGCCGATTCCCAGCGAATCGTCCCATTGGGCGCCAGATATCACATTTCCTCCAAACGCTCAATATTCCACAGTTGTTTTAGCTTTTACCGCATTCTTGAACATTAAGAAATCTTACTTTGGTCACATTTATCAAGCCAGTAGTTGACATTTATAATTCGCGTGGTCCCAAAAGAAGAAAAAAACTGAGCTCTGGGTCATGCCAGGTCAATGGGTTTATTTAATGCCAGACCAGGCGTCCTGCACGAGCATAGCTGTGACGAGTGTATTCTGGAGGCAGCACTCTGGTCGCGGTCCCGCTGGGGCTGCGCTCGGTGTCGGTGCCGGCGTCGTTATTACGGACGTGGCCGGGTTCAACGAGCCGTGGTCGAATCCCCACAGAGCGGCGTCCTGTGCGCCGTAAGTGGTGGGTTCACGCACATGGCGGCGCGGCCCCGACACCCACCGGTAGAGGTGACCTCAATACACGCACAGCCGGGCCGGGGTGAACCTCCTCCGCTGCTCTCTCCTTCACCTCTCCCCTCCCTCTCATGCCCCGATGCGGGATGTGTCAATCAATGTAACTTGGTGGAATGACGCTGCGATAAAATGTTTCCCTCGCAGCCTTTCTCTCTCTCTCTCTCTCTCTCTCTCTCTCTCTCTCTCTCTCTCTCTCTCTCTCTCTCTCTCTCCTCTCTCTCTCTCTCTGTCTCTCTCTCTCTCTCTCTCTCTCTCTTTCTCTCTCTCTCTCTCTCTCTCTCTCTCTCTCTCCTATCTCTCCCTCTCTCACCATGGTACAGTGGTTGTGGCGTCGCTTCTTTTGTGACCGGATTCCATGGCCGGGGGCGCTGCTGAAAGTGCGCCGGCCGGGCAGCCATTTTGGGACCGGCTCACGCACTCACGCACTCGCTGGCACCAGCCCTTTGTGGAGCGGCGATGGAGGGCCGGCCATCTGCTCGCCGAACCGGTATTCAAGGCTGCCGGGCCGTCAACCGACGCACCACGCGTAATGAAGAACAAAACCGCGCATCGGCCCAGCGCGCCGAGTAGGGTGGAGAGCATGGAGAGCGGGCTGCCCGGCGGTGCCGTCCCCTCATGCGTGCGCGCCCGCCGCAGCGGCACCGCTTTCAAACAGCTATTACGGGCGCGCAGTGCGGCCGCCGCCGCCGACGGCGCGATGGCTACCCAGGCCGTGTGCGGCCAGGTCGGGAACGACGAAGAGCGCCCCAATGTCCTCTAGAGAACCGTGTATGCTGAGGCAGCAAAGGTTTTTGCGGCGTACTTCTCAGAAACGAAATAATCGTGGTATTCGATGAAATGTGGGACTTAAGAGTGTTGCTTTCATAATAAAATAAGGAAAAGCATTATTATTAAGCATAATTAAAATAAAATAAGCACCCTGGCAGTTGGTGCGTCGTTAAACCTCAATTTGATGAGGTAGGTATATGCTTATATAGTCACCGTGCAATAATACAAGCTTCGTTGAGGAAGGATAAAGAGACAAGTTCAGAAAACAGTTTAAGCATGAAATAATGTTTGCTTTTCCATTCCGAAGGAGGCATACCAAGCCATGAAGATAGGTGTATCACTTAAAGATCGAGTCGCCGTTCCAAAACATATTTAGCTGTCCTCACTTGATAATTGTATGACTGCCCTAACATGTTATGCCCTCATTGATAAGGTCCTCCAACTTACTGGTGCAAGCAGCTAACACACGTTAGTTTTTTCGCTTTTCACATTTAAATATTTTCCCCACAACCCATTTAAAAAGGCAGGCAGGAATGCCTTTCCATACCGATGCGGCCCGACTACTTGGACTCCATAGCAAAATACTGGGAAGGATTATTAACTTCTTTTACATACCATGAAACCAATTTCTGTTAAAACCCTGACCTGAGTGGCGCTACCAAAAGAGAGGGTATTTCTTTGTAAATCAGTAAGTATCTATTCTGATATGCTGAGGATTGATAATAGCGGGTCAATGACTTTTCCACATCAATGGGATGGGTTTAAAATGTCGTCGTAAGTAAAAGTGGTTAGTTAACTGTCTATCATTTGTCATATTGATCACCGGTGTAAATGGGGACAGTGTACCATTATCGTCTGTCAAGTAGAAGGTCGTCGCTTCTGAGATGCACCCGTGCCAAGCGCGCCATGGCGCATTTAAAGGCAATAGACCACTTTGCGCATAAATTCTAAAATAGATAATTTATGCCCAAAATAGGTCTGGAAATCCGGAAACCACATTTTGTTTCCATATTCAGTCGTTACAAACAATAGTATGGCCTCTTTTTCTTACTACCGTGATTTGACCTGAGCTTCTCGTGTAATTACCCACGGAGCTAAGCAGGGCTGGCTGCTGGCGGCATGGAACCTGAGAAAGCGCACGTATAGCCTTTGCAGCTGCAGTGCCCTAAAACTCTAATCGAACATGAAAAAGTCATACCACTTGCTAAGATTTATCATGTGACATGCTCTACCAGATTTGGAGGGATCCCGACATGGCTTAAATCGACGGACAGATTGGCCATAGGCAGGAGCGGGTCCGGGACAACACTTCGGGGGGGTGGGGGGCTAGGGGCTGGAGCCTCCCCCGCCATTGCCTCGGAACAGCCTTGGGCTATGTATAAACTATAGACACTCTAACATTTCGGAGGCGGACCTAAGCCCCACAGCCCCCTTGTAACCAATGCTGACCAAAGGGCTGTTTATTTGGAACTTTAAAGTGTGCGGAAATTTAATACAGTGAGCTTTGGGTGAAATTCAATATGCCAATAGTGGTTTCTGAACACGCTCAGTCAAGACTCGCAGACAAGTCGCAGACAATTGAAAACAACCGGGACCTTTGGTGGCCTCTGTTGATATTGGTATTAAACTGACCTCAAAATAAATGCCAGCATCCAGATTACCGTTTCAATAACTTTCAGATGGTGTTTAGAAACTTTATCCAGCTTTTCTAAACGCCGAGTTACACCCAGGTTTTGTCAGCCTCATTCTAGAACAGAATCGCCTTCATTAGTTTTGAAATGGCGTCATAACTCGTTGACCTGACCTGACCTGATGTCAATTTTTGGTCGTAAGTTGTCAAATTGATCACCTTAGAAGCCTGCAACACGGTGTGCCTTCCATCTGAATCGGCCCGGAATTATTTGGGAAAACCGAGAGAGCTCCGAACCCGTTGTCCCTTCACCGCCCATGGAAGGTGGAGGGTTAACGGGGACCTGTGACGGCCACTCTCCCTCCCCTCTCGATCCTCTGCGCCCCTAAAATGGTCACGACGCCCC
This sequence comes from Lepas anatifera, assembly GCA_034440635.1. Lineage (NCBI taxonomy): Eukaryota > Metazoa > Arthropoda > Thecostraca > Lepadidae > Lepas > Lepas anatifera. The sequence goes on from JAOTON010000899.1 coordinate 192,401, forward strand.
CTGAAAAAGCGATGGCGTCCCCTGAAATTTCGTCCTCACAGGATGCAAGTAGTAGTGCCCCCGCGATAACTTTTGGCGCCCACCTGATATGTTTTGCCCCTCTAAGTGGCACCACCAACAAAAACCCCCCCCCCCCCCCCCCCCCCCCCCCCCAAAAAGAAACCCCCCCCCCCCCCCCCGGGGGGGGGGAAATTACTTTTTTAGCCAGGATTATATTTCCAATACCTTGCCATTTTCAATTTTAAGCATGATTCGTGCATTCCTTTGCACATGTTCAAAGTGCAAAGTTACCTAATATACTGGTCTGGCGAATGACGATATATTCAATATTATTCAAAGTTTCAATGGATACTATTTATAATCAGCTATGAATGTCGGCTGAAACACCTGTGTGGACGCCTTTACTTACACCTAAACATATGTGCCCAAAGTAAGAGCGGAAAAGGCAGCAGTCTGCCTCACCATCACTAGAAGAGACAAATTATTACAAGCATTTGACGATTATTGCGGTGCCTGCAAAAGTGAGTCAGTCCATAAGCTTAATATCAAGCTACACCAATTTGATTGGACCATACCATAACTCGTGTGGAATAGAGAAAGTTTAATTCCGGCGTGATTTTATGTTTCGAAATTGCTCTGGAAGGTGTAGTGGATTGTCGACACTCGAACGGCAATCAAAATGAATATTTTTCCAACAAGATTAGACTACTTAGAAAATATAGACTTCCATATCAATGACTCCGAGAGCAGGAATATCGATCCTAATCAGTGTGCTATTGTGTGTGCCTTATCAGTGTCTTATCAGAACACTTTGATACGCACGTTCCAGCTTTCAGGTGCTTTCCTTCCGATCGATGGTAAAACAGTGTGAAAGCTGGGCACCTGTTCCAAAGTCTGTCTCCCGAAGTACTGCGTCGGATCTTGACTCTACTACGCCATGCGACTGCAAGCTTAGAGCTAGCGTCATTTACGGATATACCATGCCGTCACACAAAGGCAAATAGACCTCCAACAATGGCTTTCCTTCCACTGCCGTCCACCTAATCAACTAGGAAGCACGCTAAAACATAGCCACTAGCATCCACTGTTCGCTCGAATAATACCTGCTTCCGAAGGGCGGCGGTCCAGGGGTGTGCCACGCCCTGAGCATGGAGGCGTTAGAAAATCGCATACTACAGCTTCTGTGCTACTTTTCTCGCGCGGAGAAGTGGTGCGGAAGTGGGCTGACGTGAGGTCGTATGGAATGGAACATCTCATGGAACACTTTGTGTCATCTCGCGACCTCAAAGACGAGATGGGGCGGTACCACCCCGCCCTCAATGGCATGCTACCACAGGACGCCCGTGACTTCTTCATCCATACCTCTGCCCCACTTCAAACACAGGGACCCCAACGATTTACAGTGGAAAAGGTCGTTCAACGAACAGGAAAACAAAGTTTCTTACTAGAGCGCCTCCAGGTCCCCTGGGATGACTTTAAAGGAAGCAGTCGCTTCTTCATCATCAACATATTCTGAGGGCTGGTGAAGTCTACGGTGCACTTCTAACACGGCCGCCACCAATCTGTCGAGCAGGAGACTCCCCCTTTCGCACTGGTTTGTGTACCCTCAAATATATTCAAAAGCTTGGATCATTCACATGTATGTACCAGCTTCGCTGATAAGATGCTGGATTATTTATTAGGTTTGGTTAGTGCAGTAGCCTTGAAATTTCCCCGAAACGGCGGTAACCGTCGCTTATAAATGGCATCGGACGCAAGAAGAATGTAAAGCATTCAGGGTACTGTGTACCAGTTTAACACGACCGTATGTGCTGGCATCGGGAGAGAGAGGTTATTCGTCCGCCGTTCCTTCTCGAGTGTGCATCTGGATGCCCAAAATGTCGATTCAGGTAGATAATGTACAGGTGTGCTGCTTCTGAAATGGTATAAATTCAACACCGGGATTCACACTAACCAGATTTGCAGTGACGCGTATTCTCTGCGATGGGTGCGAGGATAGGCTCTCCATTTTGTATGCATCTGTGAGTCCGTATTGCTGTAAAAAATATTATCGGATGATAGCAGTGAAGTAAGTGTTAGATTAAATTTGTGGGAGGAAAATTTGGTGATTTTGGTAATTTTTTTCAGCACCAACGACATAGAGCAGCTGATGTAGCGCCTTGGCTGCTGCTGTATTGGGATGGGCTCGCTTTTCTGCCCGTTCACCGTGCACCAGACAGTATCACTGCTGAAAGTCACGAAAGGGACTTAACGCTACAACAGCTCATAGTCTGTCGTCAGCTTCCTGGATCCAGCCTTTAATCGAGTGGTAAATTACAATTTAGATGCCCGGTTGAATCTGAAGTTAGGCAGAGGCCAAACCTTTGATGCCTCGCGCCGTTTCCACATAAAGACTCACTTCAAAACATGCAAATGTATAAAAAAATCAATAAGACGCCTTTTTGGGCGATAACCAAACGGACGTTTCTGTTTCAAAATGAGAAATGAAGGTTGGGTGACATTTTCTGAGATGTTCTATGGTGTTCATCTAGCATAAACATGACGATATCGCAAAGAAGTTCAGCTTCCATGAATTCATCACTTACTTGCAGCATATTAACACGAAACACGGCAGAAAAATGACGAAAAACAAATCTAGCAAAGTTTGTTTTAGATAATTTATTATGGATTTCATGCTATCTGCCTTGATCTCTTTGGCTTGATTTTTCTGAATCAACAAATTATTCAGATGTATCGTTCGCGGGTACATATAGTGAAAGAAATCTTCAGAAATAAAGGCTTCTTTATCTTAGCTCACGCGCAAAATGCCTGCAAATGTTTCGTTTTTCAAACATTGAAGCTTTCAAAAGTCACTCTTCAGAGGGTGTTGCAAGGTCTCGCGGAAACGCCCACCCCTGGTATGTATCGAAAAAGTCTAGCTTAAAATTTTGATGCATGGAGTTGAATTGATGCAGGTACCTCATGGCGTCAATTTCATGTACGTACGTTAATTACTCGTAAAGTAATTAAAAATCGTAGAGCTCGTCCAAAGCGTTAGTATGGGCTGGGTCATATGTAATTATCTACTAACTCAGAGGTAGACCTGGCGGACGCTTCACGTCCGCTCGGTAATAATCCAGATGAGACAATCACCCCTATCTGTAGCAGCTGGTAAATTTCTATTTTTGCACATTCTTCGGGACAAGCCTTTAGGCTTTTGACCATAAGGGAAGTTGGCGTTTTGTTTCCCGTGGTGCCACAAGAAGTTGGTTGGAGGCGGGGTGGCGGTATCCGTGCCGCCTTGAAGTGGACTGGGACGCGGAGGCTGCTCACACGGTGGCAATAAGAATAAAATGGACGAAAAGAGCAATCAAGGTATGATTTATTCCATACAGATCAACTGGACATAACCATGATTTGTCATAAGCTGTTGTCGAAGCTTAACGGCTTCGTGTATTGGAGTTTTAGGGCGCTTTCATCGACTTGGCTATATCGCACGAAGCTTAACGTCTTCTATTCTAACCGTTTGTTTTGTGAATTTTTTATCATTGAACCCACGTCTACCTAAAACGAATGAAAAGTGAATCCGAAAATGGAAAGGCACTCAGAACATACTGAACAAATAAGCATATTACAGAAAATGACCCACCTATTTGTCTCATCATCCCCACACTTTTGAACCGGGTGATCGCTGAGCCTCCCTCTGTTCAGAGTTCACTTTTGTAGGTGATGTGATTGTTGGTGTTTAACGACGCACCAACTGCCAAGGTCATACGGCGTCGCCAACCCTCATCCTGTTGGGAGGGATTTGTGGGATCAGATCAACTTATTCAGAGGCTGCGCCGGGACTTGAACCCGGGACCGGTGGTTTAGAAGTCAGGGATGTCATCCACTAAGCCACCCATCCCCACTTTTTTAGGTTATGTGCACAGTGATGCCTCTGTTCAATTTTGCTTTGGATTTGCTGTTCCAAGAAATTTACAAAGATATAGAAAACCTGATAAAGTAGAAAAGGTCCGGGTCGTGTCCAGGCCCAGCAGAAAACACTCCCATTATAGTTAACCACTAATGGTCTAGCCAAATATCACTATCTGAAATGTCGCTAGGCCATTCTCACGTATTGGATCACGATTGAAACACCTAGACTTAAGAGCCATTATCACAAAAGTATTGAAAGGGGGAGGGGCAGCCAGGCTAGACTGTCAACGACTTGCCCCGGTTTATTCGAGGAGATGGTAGAGCTGGGTGCTCAAGACAGTCCTTTTGAGTGTGCATTTTTTCAAAGTTTATACCACAAACAATCCAGGTTATATGTACCATTGACCAGGATTTCTTATATCGATTCTTTCGAATCGTTTGGGGAAGGTTTCTACGTTAATAGCATAGGCTCAAAATGAACGTGGATGTTGATGCACCTAAAACATCAGCCACAATGACGTTGGTCATTTCTGGGTCCAAACCTCCAATTTTTGCCCATTATAAGGGTCACGCCCTGGCTGGTTCTCTTGAGTTCGCCAGTTATCGTCATCACTGACCTTAAATCGCCTGGTCTGGTGACATGGCCTGCTGCGTGCCCCTCAGCCCTGGATATTGGCTGCGTTAGCCGGTGCCTGAGTACGGCTCGCTCTGGCCGCCGCTCCCCGGGCCGCGCCGCGCGTCGATAGTAGGCTGCGGGGCCTCGCGGGACGGCATCGCTCGGCCGCTGTCGCCGCCGACGTGCATAATAGTGCTGGGACAACGCACACGCGTTCCCAGGGCGCCCCGCCCCCTCCCCTACCCCGTACCGGCCGGCCGATCCCGCACTGCATCGTTGTACCTACCGTAGTGTGAGACTGTGAGAGACAGGCTCACCAGTCCAGAACCTTTAGGGGCGGGCCAGTAAGACTAAATGTATCTAAATCATATTATTTTGCTGTATTAAGCTTCTTAGTGCACAAAGTAAACTGTGCTCCGGAGGGGTTCTGACGACACATCAGAGGCCAGCCAGTCTGTTCAGGGTTTGCGAGGACAGACCGCGACACAAATTGTGGCAGAAGTGTAGGCAATGCTTTTCTTAGGCATATCTATATTCTGGATGCGTATAGTAGCACACACTCGGGCTGCACTAAACTAAATGGTGGGAACGATCCTATGATAGAGGCGTGTGAGGGAAGTGTACATAGTGTTTCATTTATTGACAGTTATTTGACTGTGGTCTTAGTTATTAAAGTTATTTAATAACTAGGGCACTATTTGATAACTTGGGCACAAGAGAAAGCAGTGCATTTATTGATATAGATCTTCAAGAGTGCTCTTCTTAACAGTCGAAGGGGCACTCCCGTTTTCTTCAGCAGGCACGATGTCTTCATTCCTTGCACACTTAACCTAGGTAGAAGGCTCTGATAGTCTTCGGCGAAGGGCACAAAAGCCTTTTCCAAGCGAGACACCGGTCTGTAGTTATTTGGTACTGGAAAAGCATCTCTCCCCACTGGTCGAAAATCGGAAGAGGGGAGGAATAGTCGCAGGGACTGTGAAGCCAAAATGGACATCAGTTTGTATTCACAAAAAATGTCCTAAGGGTAGGCTGTACTCGTAAATCTGGTAAACTTTACGCAAATGCAAAAATCCGCCGACGATGAAACGTGATTCCATATCTGGCTGTTTTTATCTTCAGCAAAGGAATAATTAATTTCTAAATTTGTTCTTAACATATTGGGACGTCTTTCCCAACACCACTAGAAGTCAAGCCGATTCACTCTTAAAACGCAGTGCATCTAAAACTTTAATATGTTTTGTGTTATCTGGTGAACAACTCTTCAACGCATTCTGGGCAACACTTCAGGCTACCCGCGGCGCCCCATCGCGCCGGGGTTATGAAAACGTGCCTTCAGGCGGTTCGACTATTTTGGAGTAGATGTGGTGAGGTTGTCGTGAACACAAATGATTACCACGTGACGTTTGTTTCGTTTGCACAATTCCCAAAAAACTGGCTTGGGCTGTTGGTTAAAGGGAATGTGGCACCTTCATAATGGGATTTACACTGAGATAGTAATGTGATAGAGCATGTCGAGAAACCGTTTGATTCATGTTTCATTTCTCGCAGGATTTACCGTTCGCGGATACAAAAGTTGAACTGAACGCCTACCGACGCCGTCCTCCCCGGTGAAGTCCACCTGCTATGAGGCAATCTTAGGAAAGTGACGGCATGCTCAAGCTCAAGCCGCGCTGCTCAGACGGCGCGGACAAATTTGTCTTGCTTGGACATCTTTAAAAAAACCTGCTAAACATGACTGGTACTGTCAATTGAAAATGCGTTTAACTTGCTTTATTGGCTATTTGAAACGTGAAATATGTTTTAATATATCACGAAAAACAGAAGAAGTTGATAATTATCATTCTAATTTCTAATGGTAGCCTCTCTTAGCTAAAAACGCTTCACTTTTATTTGTTTTATTTTTTTGGCGTAAATTGAACGGATTCAAATTGGCACGAAACATTTCCAGCTCATACGTCGATTTGACGGCATGCTAATTTGGAGAATGTTTATTGAGTAACGGAGGAAAACGAAAGATTGGGCTTATTAGCCATTTTTGCAGCTGAAATAAAGCCAAATACATTATTTTCAACCAAGATTGTCCCTAACACCACAGTAAAGAATTGTACCAAGGTGTCACAATCCTTTTAGTATTTAAGGTCATTAGCTATGCGCTAGGTGAAGTTTAAATGGAATGTGGTATCTTGGTGCAATTTTAAGCTTATGCTTTTCAAGTACATTTTTGTTGAAAAATAATGAATTTTTCATATTTCTACTAAAAAAATGTTGATAGTTCACATATCTACTTTTGTTCTGCTAGAGAATGAGGTTTCTTTATAACTCTAGCAATAGAAGGCCAGCATTCTTTTATTTTTTCATAATGTTTGCTTAAATTTATTCACAATCTATTCTTAAGTCACTGATTCCGATGGGATTTTTTTTATTTGATATCTGCTTTGGTCTTGAAAAGGACTCGCCGTTGTTTGGAACTGGTTGGAACTGGCCTGTATAGCTGGTTGGATTACATACCCCTAACCAGAATTCCTTTTCGACATAATTTTTTATATTTTTTCACCATAACTGAATGTCAGGGGAGTTGCCGGCTGCCAAAGGTGCAGCCGATGTACTCAGCTGACTGGCACTGCCGACCGGTGGAGGACACGATAGCCTGCGGTCAGAACGCACCCCATGCCTCCACTCTTGCCTCCGGTTAGGGTTCACAGTCACGGTCAGTAGCGGTGCGGTCAGGGCCGTAAGAGTTGGCCACCCGTCTCCACTCTCACTTTCTCCGGCGGTGGCGGCGCCCGCAGCGACGCGGCGTCCCCGCGTGCGCCGCTGGCGACGCCACCACGCGACGATGCCAGCAGCCGGCGGCTGCCCGCATACCCCTAGCTTCTCAAGGCTTGCGGTGAAAGTTGTTTACTCGATATGCGATCAGGAGGAAGCGGAAGACGCGCAGAGACGCCAAAACAAACAATTGTCTTCACACGTGGCTATAAGGCCTGCCCAGTATAAGCTTGCTGCACACCTATAGCTAAAACGCCAACCAGTTCAAACCCACGTAACTAGCATCCCTTGTGAATTGTCATGAGTGGAGTTTTGGCACCTCTAGGGGTGTGCACGCACATGGCGGGAGACAGCGTCCTTCAACTCTGGCTTTGTGCGCCGCCGCTGGTTCAAAGGGCCTGCGTGCGGCTGCGTGTGGAGGAGAGGACCGGTGAGGAGGCGCTGCCGGCAGCAGTGGCGGCCCGTGGCGCAGACCAAAGTGCGCCGATAACGCACCGCATTGTGTGGCTACTGCTGCGTCCATGCCTATCTGAAGAGGTAAAAGCAAGGGCGACTTTATCGGAGGAGCGAATTTGAGGGATACATGTGGATAGGCGCCTGTGTCGACAGACGCCTGTGAATTACTCAGAGTGCCAAGGAGCTCAGCCCCCGTTAGTGTTGTTCTGAACAAAAGCCTCACTTAACACCCGCCCTGGTGAGCCTCCGAGCCACTTTCGCCCTGGTGGGGGGTGTTCAAATACCCCCCCTCGAACTTGGCTCCTATGCTGGATAGCGAAAAAACGCGAACGCTGGTGGATAGCTCATAAAAATTCATGAAGAAACTAAATCAGCCATTTTTGGATCAGTTCAATATTTAGGTCATGACAGGTCAAAGAAGGTGACATGTTATTTCTGACCGCGGCGCCCAAAGGTGACATAATGGACCTGACCTACGGCCAGGTCAAGCCACCATCTATCCTAGCATTGTTAATATGCATATCAATCGACCCACAATAGCAGTGCAAGCACAATTGTATCAAATAAAAGCTTTATGACCATTTCCTGCAAAGTTATTGATACAAGTCTGAAAACCTACTTAAGTAGGCCTAGATAACATCTGAGAGGCCACAGGTCCAAACTAGCAACATGAACCTATAATGGGTTCTAGGATACCATAATTTAGGGAATACGAAGGTATTGCAAGCGGAATCTAGTGAAGGAGAGCAATGTTTCGGTCAATTTTCGTTTTCCACGTGCATTTCCAATGGAGAGATCATGATCCGTACCTGACCCTAGGTCATCGATATGAAAAATCCCGGAGTATGTTTTGTAGTACTCAGTGTGTTTATTATGTGGTATAAGTTTGAATTTGATAGACTCATCCTTTTCTTACTTATGCCACCTTAACCAGTTTTGGGGGTGCGGTCACTTGACCTGCAATGGTGACCTGACCTGAGATGATCCAACCTTAAAATGTCGAGGGAAGTTTCGGAATTGATCAAGGATAAGTTGACCTAGACACGGCGGCGCTTCGCGCCGCCGTTTTCCGTATCTCCGGAAAACACGAGGGGGGGTTTCCAATAACCCTGCACCGGGGTGAAGGTTAAAAGGAATGTGGCACCTTGGTCGAATCCTGGAATTTAGTGTTATTAGGCGTACTTCTAGTCAAAAATAATGAAACCACTCACGATTTCTCTGAAAAATGTACAATAAGCTCAATATTTGGTTTTTAAAAATACTCCTCTAGAAAAAGAAATAAATATCAGTCTGTGGATGATGTCACGATCCGGCAACCACCACCATACTTGAAACGCTTCAAGGGCTTCGATTGACTGATGCTCATCGTGACGTCAGCATATGTCGTCACACCAGTAGCTCACAACAATGGCCGCCGGCGACGGGGGCTGAGGGGGGCTGGTGTCAGGTAGGTTTTAGCTTTTTTCTACGGAAATATCGAGTTCCAAGACAAATGAAATATGAAGTACCGGGTTTTCCGACCTGCTTTACAACTTGGCTATCTCAGTTAAAATCACGTTGTGAAGGTGCCACATTCCCTTTAATGCATGTTTTTTTCAGAAATGAGCTATCTCACTGAGGATATTTCGAAACAATATTTTGTTCTCGAATAAATGCATGCAAATCTAATGACCATTTTATTCCGCATTTTGATAAAATTGATCACTGGAGCGAGACCTCTCTTCTGAATTGTAACTACAGTCTGCTCCTATCTCTCAAGATTCGGATTTCGAATTGATAAGGATTCCAGTTCCACATGTATAGTCTTGTTTTGTTTAGGGCTTAAAGGGAGTGCCACACTTTTAAAATTGGTTTTGAACAGATATAATAGTTTTGTAGAATGTGGTGGGAAACCACTATTGGCATATTTAATATTACCTAAAGCTCGTGGTATAAAATTTCCGCCAGCTTTAAAGCTCAAAGTAGAGGGGCTTATTACCTTATTTCAAACCCTGAAGGAATACCTCCTATATGGTTGCAGTAATCTGATTGATCGTAAGCCCTACACCTCGCCCACTCGCTGAAAATGCCATGCTAGCGAGTGAACCAGCATGCAGTATGCCTGCCGACCGAAAACTTCGGGCGAGTGCACAGAAAGAATTTATTACAAGGTACAAGCTTAAAATTGTGTTTCTACAAGGTTTACCATTGCAGAACAATAGTTGCACCGTAGTTCAATTACCGAAGTAAAACAACCCTGGTTACGTCACTAGCATAAAGCAATGCAATTACTACGGAATGACAACCTTGCCTTGTGCCACAATAGTGTGCGCCTCGTTCATACCTGGTTCATCATTTGCTTGCGCACCAGCTCTGCACTAACTGAATGCTAGGCGTTGTAGTGGCATTGTAAGTAGCTGGTAGGTAAAGCTATGGCTTTGTTGCACCCTTGCTCGGCCATTGTCGTTTGACTATGGTTTCAAATACCTGCTCGGGTTACGGTCGCCATTTTGCTTTCTGTTTACCCGTGGCAATACACAGTGGCCTGGCACGCATGCCATGTAGGTTAGAATAAATGTGACTCATTTTAATAATCAATCGTGGAGCTTTGGAAGCTGTCTGGAATATTTGTCAGTGATCTGCGAGTGGAAAGTATTGTTCTCTGTTCCAATAGTTGAAAAGTGAGACATTTTGGAATGGTCAATCCAGGTCCAGGTAAGTAGGTATGTGGCTACTTCAGGCATGTATGCCATATTGGTATTAAGGCTCATATTTTCGTGTCAAACGAGCACAGACTATTTGATCATATGGCTTAGGTACCTGCAGTGGGTAAAACCTAATTGTGTTTGCCTTATGGGCCCGTTTGAAAAATAGGGTGAGTTGAGTTCCAATGTGATCTTGTTGGTGTCTTCAGATGGATCGGCGCCTGATGAGTGATGCTGTGTTTTACCGATATGGGAAAGACAATGTGCGGGCTATTTTCTTGCTTGAGGGGTGTCTCAATGCTTACCCTTTTTCTACCGATGGTCTTCCGGTTGCATTTGGGGCCAGAAAACGCTTTAGCTTTCGCATAGAGACTGAAAAGTTCCTTTTGAAGCAGAGGTAGGTACAACGGGAGGGGCTAAGAGGGCTCAAGCCCCCTTCCACACCATGAAATGTCGCCAAAGTGCCTAAAGTAAATGCGTAGTCGGATGCTGTCCAGACACTATGGCAGGGGAGGCGCGAGCGCCCAAGCTCCCCCCGAAATGAAGTCCTGGATCTGCCGCTGTTGTAAAGACGTAATCGGAGTCTCGTTTTACCCTTGTAAGAAGCCTTGCAACACCCTTGTTCCCTCCCCGTTACGCACTGGTAAAGCGGTTGTGTAAGCAAGGTTATAATCTCGTCACGCTCTTATAGGAAGGCTGCGGTTGCGTACAAGGCGGACACAAGGCTTTGTTCTACCCTTGTTATGGGGTAATCATGACCTAGTAGAGGCTTGTGGGGACGTTGTCAGCCATTGTCTTTGCCATGTTGGTTGTACAACGTCTTCTAGCAACCCTTGTCGTACTATGGTTCTACCATTGTTCTACATGGTTTTTCCTTGTATTTCCCTTGTTTTCGTGGCACGGATTTTGAACGTACAAGCTTTGCGTTTTACCCTAGTAATTTTCCATGTAAACAAGGGTCTGACAAGGTTTGCCCTTGTAAAAAAAAATTTCTGTGTGGTTGTTCATTGCAGAACGTCACTGGACAGAAGTGTGCCCAGCGTCACACATCACATTCTCCCTCCCCCATACTTGCCAAAACAAATATCAATTATGTTTTTTTCTTCAAAATCTAGCTCTGAAATTGTTTCTTTACATCAGGCATAAGCACCATCTTCCCCTCCCCACGGCCACCGTAACTCCATCTGTTGTTCATTTTTTTGCACCAGTTGGACGGGCAGACTGAGAGTACGATTGCCGTGGCAAGTGAAAAAATATTATATCTACTGATGATGAGAGCTGACATCCTCAGCGGAAAATGGTTTGTGAGTCATGCCATTATTTCACCATGTATTTGAATAGCCCCCGTATGCGATTTTTGCCACGCGGAAACGCTGTGAATGGGCCTTTACAGCGGGGCTATGATCAAGGTTTGGAATTTCACTGATCATCAAAAATGTTGTTTTGATGACGTCCCACCCATATTGCTAGAAAAGAGGAAATATTTCTGTTTTCAGCGTGTAAAAGTAGGGGAAATTTGGTTTCCTGATTTTCAGACCTTATTTTTTCTTAAATTATTATTTTTAGAATTTCGACAAAGTGGTTCATTCCCTTAGCGATGCACCAATGATGAGATTTATGGCGTCGAGGGGGTGGGGAAACCAGTTGTGCTGGGGCTAGGGCAAGGCGCCTAAACCTCTTTTTTGGCTGAGTTAGACCCTGCACGACCCATTGCTAACTTCAAATGTCACATGAATGTCCAACCACGCGCGGTAGCCGACTATGCCACCCAGGCCCTCACACACACCGTCAAATTCGAGTGGTTTCAATTTATCACCCCGCTTTAGCTGGGGGTCATTTTATGTTCGAAACCTATAGAAACACCTTCTTTCTGTGCCGTAAGTTTTCCGTTAAATTGGAGAGTGGGTCCAAATCTCAAATGGGAGCAAATCAACTACCTACCCTTGATCTATGCTGAAAATATTTATGTCCATAAGTCACAGGCCCTGCAATTTCCACTGGAACTGTCCAATGATGCTAAAAAAGATAGAACAAGAAAAAACTTGTGCGGGATGTGTTCAAAATGATACCTTTTACCAGCATAACTAGATTCTGAACAAACAAGATAAAGCTCGAATATGTCTCAAATTACAGCCAGATGTGACTAGGGCCTGGTCCAAGCGGATTGACGTGCCCCCCCCCTCCTCCCCGCCTAACTTCGCCGCCCCGGTAGCTCAGTTGGTAGAGCGTTGGGCTCCGGCCCGCTGCTCAGAAGCATGCAGTGGCAGTGCATGTCCAGGCTTGGGATCGGTTCCCCTGAGACGCTCCAGTGCTCAATAGTTTATCCGACGTCGGTCGGCTGGCAACTGACTGGTTAGAGGGTGACCTGAGCGGGGCGGCCGTCCCTGTGATTTGTGACACGTTAAACCTTGGCTTCTAAATCAACCCTTCATTGTGGGAGTTGCTCGTTCGGGTGGTGGGGTCGGGGTCTCCGTGACAAGTCCATTGATGGCTTTAGTGAGACTCCGACTCCAGCAGTCGAACTGAGAACAACTTGGACAAAATTTATTTCATGAAAAAATAAAAAAAGACTCAAATTGTTGCCTGTTTTCTTCAAAAAAACTACGTTTTCACGATTTTTTGGCCCCGCTGTCCACCCCTCCCCCAACTCGCCCACCCCCAGCCACTAGCCTAGATCCGGCACTGGATGTCACCACTGGCGTTTTTGTTTGCACTGGCATTAAAGAAAATACCTTCATCGTCCTTTTTATACTTACAGAAAATGTGGTGTCTTCATGCTGGGATTTCAGCTGAGATAGCTATCTGATAGAGCTTTGAGAGAGCAAGCAGCACGACCTGCTTATATTCTATCTGTCCCAGGACGAGTGAGATAGACTAAATTTACCCCCTCTCGACCCCGTCGACACCTGGTGGTCTCGTGCCCATTGAAAAGCATGGTATGGTGCCGTTATTTTGACATAGGCGGATCCAGTGGACACGGGGAAACTTGCCCCCCCCCCACCCCGATCGACCTTCGGCGCATCCTGAAAAGGCCACGGCGCCTGCTGAAAGTTCGATGGCGGCCCCCTCAGAGGTTGCTTCCTGCCCTCGCCGTCCGGGTGTGAGTATTGGCACCCCCGTGATAGAATTCGCGTCTACCTGATAGGTTTTTTTGCAAGCCTGAATTTATTTTTTCCTCAATATTTCACAGAACTGCAGGACTAGCCTACCAGTCCATCTGACCGTTTGTTCCCATCATTGGGCAGGGGTGACAGCACAATCCCATCGTTGCAGGGTGGCAGGACAATCCCACGATCTCATTTGAAAACAGTTACAGGGGCGACCGACCCGTCCAGAACATTCGCAATGTGCGGGGCGAGTGGGGCCGGGAGAAGCAGAGACGGTTGTGCGAGATTGGAATTCTTTGAGCTGAGAGGCTGGCGTGGCAGGGGGATCAGGTGATTTGATATAGTCAGGAATGGTCCCTTTTTACACCACTTTTCCGCCTAAAAGTAACACCCCCTGGTCCGGATGGTGCCCTCACCCCCGACCGTGTGTTCCTCATCGTAAATCCTGGATCCGCCCATGAATGCTGACACAAACCTTTATCACCGCGGCCAGCTAAAAATGTTTGGTATGTCTCAAAAGAGGTGGCGGTGCTGGCTGGTGTATGGGTCACCATGTTCGCCTTTTACATGATATTGTTTCTTCATCCTTTCGATAATGCAGAGAAATGCTGAGGGTTGTAAAATGCTACAGCTCCGAATTGTCGGCAATACCCTATCCAGATAACAGCCATCTTAACATTAATGGAACTAAAACTGGACATCACCACTAATCGTATTTACTCATCGTGCATGTTGCAACAAACAGGGGTACACACCCGTGATTTCCGTGGCAACGAAATTTGCCAATCCTTCAGGCAGTGCCTCAAAGAAGGGCGGGGGGGATTTTCCGGGGCTAATTTTGCTCGAAGAGCTTTTCTCATGTGACTGATTGCAAATGGTGTAATCTAGTGTTATATCGTGCATTGCATGTAATAGTGTGTAGATTGTAGATGTAGGTAGGTAGGCAGCTATGCATGCTATTGGCAGCAGCGGCGGAGAGCCCGGATTTAAGGAGGGCTTCATGGCTTTTCAACCCATTTCTTCCCAGTCAACGCTTTATGATTAGTTTTAGAATCCATCATATAAGGGGCTACACTACCCTTATTCCACCGCCAATGGTTAGGTACTGTACGCATGTTACTGACATATTTTACCTATATAGGCACCATTTTTCTTCGTTAAAAGCATACAAGATACAGAGGCACAAACTTGCCCGTCTTGCGGCCATCTCCCCCAGCTGAGACAGCTGTGAAGGAGCAAGGCCAGTCTCTGCCGCCAGATCAGACGGTGGGTACAAAGGCGCGCGGCGGCGGCATCGGTGGCGGTGATGATCTTCCCGACGCTGCTGTTCGCGACGAGATGAATGGACCAGTGGTAGCCCCGGGTCACGCACAGTCGCGACACCCGCCGCGCACTGTGCGGCGGCGCGCATGTACAGGGCAGGCACAGGGTGAGCCCTACTCACGCAGGGCCGCCGCCAGCCCGCACGCCACGTGGTCGAGCCCACTCACCGGTCGGCGCCATCTTTGACGGAGGGAAACGCTGCGTATCCCAGGGATTACAGCTGTTGACTAGTCTTCATTATGATTGAGTCAATTATACACGTTTTTGGTGGTCTTAGATTTTGTGGCACTTTTCCAATGTCAAATAACCCTGAAATGTCAAGTTAGTATTCGAGAATGACGGGAGGTGCAGCTAGCTCCGCCCCCTCGCGTTGATCCCCTATTTCCACTCAGGGAAAGGCTATTCCGGTCGCCCGTATCCCATCCACAACCCTTCCCCTCCGCAACCCTTGTTTACTGCCAACCCCGAGCAGCGATGGCGGTCCATCCCCGCTACAACATGGCCGGCCGCGCCACCGCCGCAGGATCGCATACTGCTGGGATGTGTCGCGGTGGTGCACAGGCTGATGAGGTCTGGGGCTTGTGCATATGCACAGTGCGCAAGAACCACCAATGTTGTTATCACTCAGAAAACAAGCAGAGACAGAGACGCGCGGCGTTTGTGCTTCGAACCGTGGAGACAGCAGTTACGATTGGGCCTCTAAGGTTACCTGCCAACTTGGACGCATGATGCGACTTATCATCATGACTGCGGAAAATGGGGAAGGGAGCTATGACGCCCAGCATTTCAATTTTCATCTACCAGCCCAACAGATTAACCTGGAAGAATGATATTAAACGCCCTCAGGCCGCGCCTATAACCTAGACGTTTTGTGCCTAAACGAAAGAGCGATAAAAACTATAAGCGGATCCAGGGGGCAAGGGGGCACGTGCCCCCTCCTGATCGACCCTCGGTGCCCCCTAAAATGGTCACGGCGCCCCACTGAAGGGTTGATGGTGCCCCCTGAAATGTCGCTTCCCACCCCTCCCAGGATGCAAAAATCGGCGCCCACCGATAAGATTTTGCGCCCATCTGATAGGTTTTGCCGGTCAAAAGTGGCGCCCCTCGGACCGCATGGCGCCCCCGGAAAAGATTCTCCTCAGATCGGAAATCCTGGATCCGCCTATGATAAAAACGCCCAGAACCAATGCACGCATTTCATGACCGAGTCTACAATCTCAAATCGATCCGAATGCTATCTCAAAATATTTAGCCGCCGGCAGGTCGGGAATTACTGAGCCTGCTTATCTCAGCGCCGGTGTTTCGGTTGTGGCGGCTGCACGCAGCAGCGGCTGCCAGGTCAGTGGTGGAGGTGGAGCCCTCTCCAGCGAGCCGGCGGCAGGCCACAGGTGTCGCTAACCGGCCCAGCCCCGCTCCACGCACACTGCGTGTAGGTCATAGAACGGTGCGTACACCGGTTTTGGTCCGGTCACACCTAATGAGGGCAGCATCGGTCAGTGCGGTGGGGAGCGGCCAGTTTGACCGTGGAGCTGTTGTCCAGTCCATACTGGGCCGAGTTCACTTCCAACCATACCACAGTGGCACAGCCCCAGCGTTAGACTACGCTTCAACTTCGATACGCTGTCCGAAAATGGAATACAAATACTGGGTTCTAATCTTGGGAGCGTTTGAGCACAAATTTAACTAATATTTGATTCGGAAATGGAACAAAACATAAAAAGGAAGAACATAAGGATGTTTGACGATCCTAAACAACAGCGGTGGGAGGCTACCTCGTCGTTTCGAGAGCTCCATATCTGAGAAGAGGGAGCCGTGAATGCACTAAATTCAATACTTAATGTGAATGGGCCACTTTGTCGGGATTCCATAATATAACTCAGAACAACATAAGTCTGTGGATCAGCAAAACTATATCTTATTTCCACCTTCAATCGCTCAAAACAAAAATGAACTCTTGTTACCCTTATTAAAAACTTTTGTTACCCTCGGTTGGCGATAAGGATCGGGAGTTGCCGCCCCGGTAGCTCAGTTGGTAGAGCGTTGGGCTCCGGCCCGCTGCTCGGAAGCATGCAGTGGCAGTACATGTCCAGGCTTGGGATCGGTTCCCCTGAGACGCTCCGGCGCTCAATAGTTTACCCGACGTACAGGTCGGCTGGCAACTGACTGGTGAGAGGGTGACCTGAGCGGGGCGACCGTCCCCGTGCTTTGTGGGACGTTAAACTTTGGCTTCTAAATTAACCCTTCATTGTGGGTTTTGAAGATTTGAACTCAACACAAAGAACAGCAAAGTGGGCATATATTAAATTGACGGAGGGGGAGTTCTTGCCAGTCGACGAAAAATATCACAGTAAATGGTAAACAGAGTTCAACACACAGATCGAATGGTCAACTGTATATGAAAGGCTACATAAATCTACAGATGATGTCAATTTAAAATGGTTGCACTATCAATGTATTAAGATAATTATTCCTACAAACAGAATTCTATACATATACGGTCTATCTGAAAGCGATAAATGTAGGTCCTGCCCTATATATTGTGAAACGATTCAACATAGGTTTTGGCACTGTCCTTCGGTTAGACTCCTCTGGAGCGAAGTTAAGGCGTTACTTGGTCTACAAAATCATATTTCGTGTTAGGATGTTGTTCTCGGTATTGATGTGGGATGTCAAAAGAAAACGCAGGCGAAGCCAATAACCTTATCATGATCACGAAACAATTTATTTGGAAAAACCGAGAATACCATGGCCGGCTGACCTGCGCAAACCTGCGCCTGTACCTCAAAGAGTACATTTCAATTGAAAAATATATATCTAGAATTAGGGGACAAGAGCAGAAGTTCGTCGAGCAATGGGAAAACCTAGACACAAGTATAAGGCGAGGAAACATTTGAATGATTGCAGCTGTAACCTTCAGTAGACTTCACTCGCAGATGCTCAATCAAACACATACAGAATGACACATACAGAATGACACACACACAC